>JAIFZK010000013.1:10790000-11035000 GCA_027481765.1 Tenualosa thibaudeaui | reverse complement strand
ACACACACGTATGACAACATAATAATGCATAGACACTCCCACACACAGCCGTATGCATTCTGCATGCTTCAGCGCACACACACACACACACACACACACACACACACACACACACACACATATACACACAGACTGGAGGTTATGCACAAACAGATGCACCCAGGCACATGCCTGACGATGCACAAACGCACTCACACTCTTACACGCAAACTCTGATCTACATATAGAAGAAAACACAGGCATTCATTCATATGCAATCCCCACCCATGCTCATCACGCATGCACATTTACCCATGCGTATACATAACACTGTCACATGACATGCAGTACCTATATCAAATAAGCAGCTTTACATACATATAAACGCTCGATGCACATCCATAAAACACACACACACACACACACATATAGAAAGTGGTATAGTCAGCCCCTTAGACGGTGGCCAGCTCCCTTTGCCCTTTGAGATGCTCTGAAGACACACACACACACACACTTACTCAGTCACTCACTTCTGTGTGTGTGTGGAGCGGCAGTCGACCGTCTCACACACACCGCTCCTGTAGCCACCGCTGCCGCCACACGCCCCCTCCTCTCCTTCCTTTGTCCACTCCAGGTCTTCTGTCTGCTCTTCTCCTCTTCTCCCTTTTCCCTCGCTTTTTCCTTTGCCTCTACGCGCCTCTCACTGGTTCTCTCTCTCTCTCTCTCTCTCTCTCTCCCTCCTATCTCTGTCAGCTCAGAAACTGAATGAGCATCTCAATGCACTGCAAACACTGCTGCTACTGCTGCTGTCGCCAAGGAAACCGCCAAAGTCACATGGACATATGACGTCCATTTCTCTCTCTCACTTTTACTCTCTCTCTCTCATCCCCCTCTGCATGAGTGTGTGTGTGTGTTTGTGTGTGTGGTGTCTGACATTCTATCAATCTCACCAAATCCCACTCTCATCAAATCTGTCTTTCATCCAATCTGTGCCCCCGTCTCTCCTTCAGTCTCTGTCTCAAAGATAGATGGTCATAACCACATGTTACTGTACGCGACTCCCTGTAGGTCTGGTCTCTGTGTAATGTGTGTGTGTGTGTGTGTGTGTGTGTGTGTGTGTGTGCGCAGATGTGTGAGGTTGTGTGAATATGTGTGTCTTCAGACACTGGCATGCAAGCAAACTTATCTAAATGCAGATGTGAACACAGCTGAGGCCGAGTGTGTAGAGTGTCTAAAGTGTGTATGTGTGTGTGCGTGTATTCTCCCATTCCTTTTATAAATGTTTATACTTCTGCATCTGTGTGGATGATCATCACTTATTTCCTCCTCATCCATCTCCTGCTGTCAACAATTTATTTCCACTCTCTTTCTAGTCGTCCTCTCCCAAAATTCCATAACCCCGCGCCTTAGACTGTCCATCTCCGCCACCCCCTCTCTGCCTTCTGGAAGCCTTTTTCTGCCCTCTTTAAGTCCAGATGAGTCCACCAGCACTGTAATCACTCACAGGAACTGTGCTGTGAATTCCTATGTTAAGTGCAGCACCAGCAACCTATCTTTCTTTGGTGGAAAAAAAAGCGTAAAACTTAAAATGAGGCTTTGGAGTGTTGAAAGTCGGCAGAAAATGTGAGCTGAAAGGAGTGAGCGAGACAGAGAGTCAGGAAGAATGACGGAAGGAAAATGAAAGAAAGAAAAGAGAGAAAGAGAGAGGGAGAGAGAGAGAGAGATTGGGGAGGATGGGAGAGAATGTGTGTTTGTGTGGGTGGTGTTAGAGTGACAGGACTAGACAGAGAGAGGCATCACTCAAGATTAATGACTGGACGAGTTCAAAGCTCCCAGTCCCCAGTTTAGAGGCTTTTCACACAAATTAAAGTCCATCCTCAGCGTATGCATGGATGCATAGAGAAGTGCGTCATTTCTATATAATCCTCATCAGGAGCAAGACAATCTCTGCCTGCATGCGCACAAACACACACACACACACACATTCACGCACAGACTTTCAGAACCACCAGGGGGTCCAGTCCAATCTCCCACTCAGTAACCTGCACTCCATTACCCCCAAACACACACACACACACACACACACTCTCTCTCTCTGTGGATCTTCACAGCTAACACACATTCTCTCTCAGACACACACAGGCATCCACACATACACATTCCATTATACACACACGCACAGTAATCACTACTCTTTCCGTGCCTTTACCACTCACACAAACACACACAAACAAACAAACTCACATACAGACAAATACATACACACACAGACACCCCCCCCCATCACAGACAGACTAAGACACAGGCACAGACAGACACACATACATACACACACACACACACACACACACACTGGTACTGACAAGGTCAGAGGACAGAAAAGAAATGAAGAGGGACACAAGTGTCTAAAGTCTTCAAACGCCTCAAAACTGCCTCTCTCTCTGACTCCTATTGGCTCTTTAATGCCTGCTGTGTTTGAAATGGAAATGGTTCACATCGGCCAGTTATGAGAGGACATGGAACATTACACCCTTTTTATGACAGCACACTTCAAACCCACTAAAAATTCACTCTCTCTTGCCCTCTCTGCCCTGAACCCTCTCTCTGTGTAATACTTACACACAAACACACACACACATTCACCCACTCATTTTCACTCTTTCTCTATCTTTCTCTATCACACACAAACACTTTTAGGTAATTGTTATGCAATGAACATCACAAGGAAATGGAATCTAAATGACTAAACTATTAAAAACATGAACAGCAACCAAACAGTTCCACGCACAATCTACCAATCTTCAATTTCTGTGTTTTATCATCAGAGAATACACACCTTTTGTATTCTCTGTATTCTGACCTTTTAACCTTTGTCCGTCACCCCCCGCCCCCCCCCCCCCCCAAAAAAGAAAAGAAAACAGACACCAATGCAGACAGATAGAGAGCACTCCTTTGTCAGTTAATACTTCTGCTGTTCAATATAATCCCCATCAGAAGCAAGATGCTCCATGCCTGCATGTACACAAACACACACACACACGCCTAGCATCCATCACTGACCTTTATGTCTCTATAATGTAATCCCAGAAATGATGGCATCTTACTATTTCTTGAAATGGGATTGCAATCAGCCAACACTCAGTTTCTAAAGATTTTTTAAGAAAAAAGAAGAGGCAAGGAGTGATGGGAGGAGGCAGTAGAAGCAACAGACAGAGAGAGACAGAGTGAGAGAAAGAAAGAAAGAGAGAGAGAGAGAGAGAGAGAGAGAGAGAGAGAGCAAGACACAGAGAGACCGAAAGAGAAACTGGCAGATTGAAAGATCACAATGACACAAATTCCCAGGGGCAGATCGAAAGAGATCAGATGGACACAAATTCCCATTAGTCGAGTGTCTTGTCTTTTTGGGTGCTATAAATAGCAACAGTCTGGCTCGGTGAAGCCCAGAGATAGGCGTCCTGTCTGGATGGAGTGCAGCCCTGGCGGACTGAGGGGGTGGGGGCTCATACACCCTCGGCTGTCAGAGTCCGGGGCCCCGATGCCAACGCTTTGATGGATCAGAGTGCTCAGACGATTGCAACACAGATTCAACAGAAGCTCAGCCGCATAGCACAGAGCAGCCATAGGGGGGGAAGTGTCTGTCTGCAACCTCAATGCTGCCACTCTGCGCAAAAAAACTCTCTCTCTTTATCTATCTCTCTCTCTGTATGTGTCAGTGTGTGTGTGTGTGTGGGGGGGGGGGGTGTATGTGTGTGTCTGCATCTCTCTCTCTCCCTCTCTGTATGTGTGAGCGTGTGTGTCTGCATCTCTCTCTCTCTCTCTCTGTATGTGTGAGTGTGTGTGTGTCTGCATCTCTCTCTCTCCCTCTCTGTATGTGTGAGTGTGTGTGTGTCTGCATCTCTCTCTCTCCCTCTCTGTATATGTAAGTGTGTGTGCATCTCTCTCTCTGTATGTGTGAGTGTATATCTGCATCTCTCTCTCTATGTATGTGTGTGCATATGTGTGTGTGTGCATATCTCTCCCTCTGTGTATATGTATGTGTATGTGTTGTGTATGTCTGCATCTCTCTGAGACACTGAGTGGGTGAGTGGGGTGGGGGGGGGGGGCTCTGTGTGTAAATGTGTTATATGCATGCCTTTGCTTTGTGTGTATCTGTGTTATATGCATGCCTTTGCTTTGTGTGTAAATGTGTTATATGCATGCCTTTGCTTTGTGTGTATCTGTGTTATATGCATGCCTTTGCTTTGTGTGTATCTGTGTTATATGCATGCCTTTGCTTTGTGTGTTTGTGCCAGTGAAAGGGCCTTCATTGTGCTGATGTCAAATGACTTGAATGAAGTCTCAAACACATGTTCAAAAGCCAATGACAATCTGTTTTTATCCCTTTAGGGGTTATCTCTGAGAGTATTGTAATCAGCAGGTATGTCTTATTATTTCTATAGTCATATGTGGTTTACATCTTTATTTTTAAATCTGCATGATTTACCTGATGACTGTTGTTATTTAATTCTGTTCCAGGGTATATCCAATGACTATCATTAGATAAGGTGGCATATTGTGTTCTTGTAGTGTTTCACTGTCTGCCCTGGTGGGTTCATCCCCTGCATCAGTAGGTACCTGCTCTCGCTTGCCAGGTTGGCACTAATCATGGACTGGTTCAGCGCAGTCCACATCAGTTGGGATGACCGCCATCTCCCGTCAACCTGGAACTATACTTAAAGCCAGGCTATTTCCTTTTCCTTAGAGCGAGTAGTGGATCATTATGTGAAGCATGCTCTCTCCCCCTTGATGCTCATCATTGTAAATAAACTCCTGTTCCTGATTTGTTTTCCATTGGTTGGCTTGAGTCTATGTTAGTGTACAAAAGTAGTGTACAAAAAATACATCAGCTATGAGTGTATTTAGGAACTGTCAATGTCTGTGACTCCCTGTAATCACACTAGTGTATCTGTGAGAAATAGGCACTTCTACTACACAAAGAGACCATAAATAATGCCAAACACCAGACTTTTTGCTGCAGGCTCTAATTTCATGAAAATGTCTGAGCGTGCGTGCCGGCTGACTTTCTCTCAGACGCATTTTTAATGAATTAAAAATCACAAGATCAGAAACCGGAGGGATCAAAAAAGGCTGACTCACAATTCTTACGTCAACCTTTGGTGTTAGATTGATATATCTGTAGTTGTTTCAGTTGTTTTGTAGTTGTTTTTTTTAACAAAACTGTTTCAATCTATACATATCAACATAATAAAATTCGCATGATTTTGTTAAATGGTTTATTGTTATTGTTTAATTTTTATGCTTCTAGCAATTTCCAAATGCATTCCTTTTTGGCCAGACGTACAATCACGTACCATTATGAACATCAAGGGCCTCAGAAGTTTCTGAGGAGAACAAACACCTGTCTGTCATTTCACAAAGAATTTCGTATTTCTCTCTTGTGTGGCTATTTATACATCTTTTGGGCAGACACTGACATTCATTTTTTAACTGATGTCATCTTTCCCAGTTTTACAAAGAGCCACTCTGAGTTTGGACCCTCAGGCCCCCCGGCACTGGCGTCTGCACAGATACCTCACTGCCATGAGGTATGACTCATAGGTGTTAGACATATACTGAGAGTCAGGTTTTACAGACACAGGAGAACTGCAGAGATGCCGTGATTGCATCTAGAATGTGAGAGAATAACAGAGAGGAAAATGTGTGTGAGAGTGTGTGTGTGTGTGCGTATGTGTGCTGTGTAGTGTTTGTATCCATGTATGTGTGAGACATGCACAGATGTGTATATTTGAATCTGTATGTGTGAATAGTCCACAGATGCCAGTGTGTGTGTGTGTGTGTATGTATGTGTGTGTGTCTGGGGGGGGGTATATCTGTTTGATGCAGAAAATAATCTGCCTGGTCTATTATGTGTGGGCAGATGGTACATAAAAAGTAACCACGTTGCTTTCATGCGTACCTAGGCATAGTATTTCACATTCAAACCTCTACTTGGTTCCTCTCAAGTACAAGAGTACGTTGTTTTGTCTGTCCTGGCTCAGAGCCACAGGCCTGCAGGTCAGCGCCATGATCGGGTGTTTGCGTAGTTTGATTTAAATGCCATCATTTTAATTGACTCTCCAGGCAAAACAGAGGAGAAAGAGCGTAGACATCCCCCCCCCCCCCTCCCCAAGCCCTCGCCCTCCCTCTCTTCATCAGGCCTAAATAAATGAGTGCTATTACATAACAGGTCACTGCAGAGAGGGGTGCTGCTCTCATTCAACTCAGGCCATCCAGAGGAGGCTTTAATCATCGCCGATTTGAATTCAAATGAGCGCATCCACGGATGATGTAACTGGAGAGGACACGGGAGCAAGCGCGCCAGCGTGCCCTCTGTCCTAGGGTGGGGGGTGATGACACAGTTTGAGATGCGCCCATCTGAGCTGCGGGAAGCCGTGGCCCGGCTTCGGTCCAGGGCTAATGAGCGGTGACGGAGGAACCGGTTCCATGGTTCCTCTGAAGCAGCATAATAGCTGGTGGTCGCCAGACGTGATGATGTCTGAGATTGTTTTCAATGTTTTGACAAGGGTGCCATGGGGACATTGGGCCATGCTGTCTACTCATCCTGTGATGACCAGGCCACAGACAGCACAGACTCCTACAGTTTTAGGACACCATGAACTAAGCTATGAGACGCAGACTCAAGGTCAAGGGAGGTCTTCTGACCATATGGCCATTTAACACAGGGTCATTTTCAGTTCTGTAATATCTCAACTTGAACCTCTCAACACTCTGCACCATTCTACGCTCCAGTTTGCTGTGATAAATACTGTGTACAAAAAAAAACACAAAACCGTCTACAAAACGTGTTTGTGTACGTGTGTGTGTGTGTGTGTGCTCGCTGTCTAGAACATTGTAGACCAACACTGTCAGATCACAACTAAGGGTGCAACAAGAATGCGGTCTAATGTTCACTGCAATGCAAGGTGTTGTTGTGGAAACAAACAGCATTAGCCAACTTTACAACAACTTTATCTTAGATTAAAGTGACACCACAGGAGCTTCCTCACTCTACAAAGCAATTACATTATTATGCATTTAACTCTGTCCTACAGGGTTCTGCAGGGTCCTTCTCTACCAGTCCAGGCACAAGAGTGTGTTTGCCTATGACAAAGACACTTAATGCTGCGAGACCCGGGTGGGTTTAAGCTCCCACTCTGTGCTGCACTGCAGACTGTAAACAACTCCATTATTATACAGGCACACCAGTAAACACACCCACACACACCACAAGGCTTTCTAAAACACACAAGCACAGAAACAGTAGGGAAAAAAAAATCTGATCGAACACCATGAAATCGGCCGCCGGCAGGTTATAGACCACATGCATTTTCAGTGCTGTCATCTAACCCCCCTATTGTGCTCTTGTTAGTTAATTAGATGATTAGATTGGCTTTTTGTACTTCATATACCCACATAAAGAGCAGAGGACAAACCTATGGACTAAATACAGGCTCTGGTGTATTTCCCTTGTCTGGAGTCAAGCGTTAGCCTGTCATGTCACGTACAAAAGTGTCCCTCTGTTCTGTGACTTTATTCTCCCCCATCAATCTCCACGTTTATGTGTCAGGAAATAAAAAGTCACCCACACTCCACACAGCTCTGGTGTACTGCACACTGCCGCAGCTCGACCAGGGGGGCTGGTATTTATTACGCTCGAACACTGGCAGCCGTGCCACATCATCTGTTTCACGAGACAACACCTCTCCGCTTCGTGTTCTCCGATTACATTTCCTTCCTGTCAGAGTTCCGTCGATCAATAATCGCTTTCATACAGACACAGGAAGACATCCCGCCCCTGTAATGGCCTATCCGTTGTTCTAAAGGTTTATGAATGGAGAGAGAGAGAGAGAGATAGACAGAGAGAGAGAGAGAGAGAGAGAGAGAGAGAGAGAATCTGCAGACACCGACCTCACTTAGATCAGACTTTTGTGCTTTATGTGTGTGTAAATGATATGTACGTGCCAAAGTGGGTGTGAGATTATCGGAGATGTATATTTTCTCTGTACTGCTGAGAAACACACAGGTTATATTATAGAGAATGTGTGTGTACATATACACAAACCGCATGACAGAAACACACCCAGACAACAACAAGCACACAAACACACAAGACTGTGTAAAGAGTGTTCTGAAAAACACTGAATCACAGCTGAGCTGGAAATGTCCAAGCCCATTGCTTAATCTGTGAATGATGGCAGACCTCAGAGAAAGATGGCTCGGTTAAACCTGTCTGCTCTGCTGTCTAGCATCCCTTCTCGACACCTGCTCAGTGTCCTCCATGCATCATCTAGGCAACAGCTGAAAAACATCTTTTTTACACAGATGCAGATAATCACAAAGGAAACCAAAAATGCCTTCTTCAATAAGTCATATTGGAGGTGAAGGGAAAATCCTGTCTGACAGTTCCTTTAAATAACAGCCTTTCAACAGCTCCAAGCAGCTGATAACTATACTCATGCCAAAATCTAACAAAGCCTGTAGCTTTGAGGTTGCTTCAGGATGCCTGTTTGGATAATATATGTCACAGCTGAATGGTGAAACCAGCAATGACTGACTGTAAGATTGCTTGTGATCAGAGGAGCATAGTACATGTCATATGTCCTGTCTTTGTCAACAACAGCAGCAACAACAATTCTAAAAGCCTAATCTATGAGATATGTTCAGTGTGTAACGGTAAACACAAACAGCTGCTCTTATCCATGACAGACAGCTATTGGGCTAGGAACTGCAGTGAACTGACAAAGAGAAGAGATATGGAGGCTCATACTACAGGATGTTCAGATTACCCTCAGTGAGTGTGCATGTATATGTGTATGTGTATGTGTGTGTGGACGTGTGTGTGTGTGATCCGCTGGGTGTTTGATGACTCCCAGAGATGACTCAACATAAATCTCACATGACAATAATTGCATGTTCACATGGGAGCCATGAATAAGTCAACTCAGACACCCTGAGGCTGCACCACCCACTTACAAACAACAGAGGGCACCACACTGCCTCTTCTTACTAATACTTCCTGACCGCTATGACATCTAAAAAAGCTTGATCGATAAATAAGATCCCCGCAACCACAGGCACGCTGACAGCCACCCAAGAGAAGGAGAGCGACTCACGTCGTTGGCGCCAGGTCGGGCGGCCTCTCGCTGACCTCGGGGAAGGTGGGCTGCGGCGGCTCCCCAATGGGCACGCAGCCCAGGGAGCGACTGATGGCATGGCTCAGCTTCTTGGCAGGAGACTTCTGCAGGGTTGGTGAGGGCGAGGAGGGGAGAGAAAAGACACCATACGCTGCTTTAGTTGGGACATTGCCATATAGCACACAACAGCTCCAATACACACCAGCTCAACTTAATGACACAACACTCGCTGCTATGGAGATGAGTCTATAGAAAATAAATTTTCATCACAGACACATCAGTCAGACTAATAAAGATGTCTGTATGTAAAGCCTACTATTTACTACACTATCTTTTAGCTGGTATGTGAGTTTGCCATCTAAAACACTGGCAATTACAGGACAAATGACGGCTCAGCCAAACAATATTTATGAGACTGGGTTAAAAGGTTCAGTGGGGTTCATGATGAAGGTACTTCTGAACGGTTTGTCCTCTCCTCCAGAAACGAAAAAAAAGAAGTTGTTTCTGTTTCCACTGCTCTCAAGCTCTGTTTCCCCCTCCTTCCGGCCGGGTCAAAAATAATCAGCCCTTATCGCAGCCGTCTGAGAGGAAGAGAGGAGTCAATGGAAATTGGATTGGGGAAGCAGAGCGAGGCGAATCGTTCCACCCCAACATCCCATTTCCACCCAGGAGCAGGAGCACTAGGACAACGGCGGGCCCTTAAAAATTCAATCAATGGAGGCCAGCTTCTAAAGAGAGCTAGCGGAGGCTAGCAATCTGAGAAAAAGGAGATGGGGTCGAGCTGCCCAAGTCCTCCCTCCTATTTTCTGCTTGGCCCACAGATGTATATTCAAGGTTAAAAGTCTTCATTACTGACTTTTGGCATTCATCTGAGATTACCTAATTAGCAGCAAATTCTATGCCTTAGAACTCTATTCTATAAATTCTATACCTTAGAAGGGAACCTTCGGGAATAAAACAGACTGTGTTTTTCTGTGTTGAACAGGAACAGGACACATGGGGCTAGACCCCTGCTTTGTGACCCTGTCAATTGCTCATCTTTCGCGCAGATGATTGGCTACAGCACCTCAAAGCCACATTTATAACAAGATGAAATGAAGGCATTGAAGAGGCAATAAGCATTCATAACCTGCGAAGCTGTTCTTGAGAACATTTTGTTCCACAAACAGCAGGACCCTCAAAAGATCAATAACAAAGGCCAATAACTTAATGCAGCTCAAGCTTGTGCAATTACACTGAGCTCTGAATAATACAGAATACTGTTGGTTTAGTTTGAACAGTTTCTACTGAGCCCGAGGCCAATACGGCTGAGACACCATGGCTGAGATGTTCTAATCGTCAGATGTTCTCGGGAGGCCAGGATTCCGAGGCCAAGTGGTTAGGCCTACCCAGGAAGAGTGCTCCTTCATCTGATGCTGGTTGCTGTGGGGACCGTTGGCATGGCCACGCCAGAAGCAGCTTTGGCAGAGCTGGTAGCCGTGGCACTGTTGGCATCGGTAACGAAAGCCCATCATGCTCTCACTGTGGCAGTAAGAGCACTCCACTGGGTGGAAGACTAAAACAGAGAGAGAGAGAGAGAGAGAGAGAGAGAGCAGGAAGATGGAAAACAGACATGGTCGTGAGACAAACTTTGTACTTTTATGACTTGGACGCTTGCAATTACTTACAATATTTTAAACCATAAATTCTTTTAAACCATAAAAAGTCAAAACTTTTCAATGTTATTGTTTTTACTTATCATTACAATATAATTACAACTCATGTGACCATGATTTATATAAGATGAGCTACGCCAGGCTTTTGTCAATGTGATACAAAATTTGCCTTTTTGATAAAATTGCAAAAAATTCTAAAAACTTGTGTTTGTACATTATGTCATTATAAACCGAGGGAAAAACTCAATTAAACCTTTTTGTCCTAAGACTGTGTGTGTGTGTGTGTGTGTGTGTGTGGGTGTGTGTGGCGCTGACCATTCTCCACATGAGCCAGTCGGTGCATGAGCGGCAGCCACACAAGGCACTGAGGGGGCGGGTCAGCCGTCATCACATCCAGAAATGTGTTCAACTGGATCTTCTTCTGGACACAATCCCACACACACAGCACAAAAACAGGGCTAAAGACAGAGCTGAGAGCTCAGGGGGTGGGGGAGACGGCTGTTAGGATCGGGTGCAATGGCTCGTGTATGTGTGTGTGCGTGTGTATAAGAGAGAACAAGAGAGAGAGTGAATGTGTGTGTGTGTGTGTGTGTGTGTGTGTGTGTGGGTGTGTGTGTGTGGGTGGGTGGGTGGGAGCATGTAAGATGGAGCGGAGTACACACAGACTGTTTAATGAGACAGAAGTAGACACAGACAAACAGACAAGTGCAAATGACAGGTGGTGGCGATGGAGAGACAGTTAACAGACTGAGAATAACGTAAACACAAACTGCTTACGCCAAAGAAACAAATGCAGACGCTTCAGGCCAAGAATGGAAGAGATGAAAACATGTCAGAACACATTAGCAAATAATAAAAAAACAAGACAACAAACAAAGTTGTTGTGAGATCGAAGCAGACATGGGGGTGGGGGTGGGGGGCAGTAGAGAGCAACTGTTGACTGAGTCTGAGAGTGAAAAAAACACAAAGACAATTTGATTATGAAAATACAGAATGTGTACACTCGAGAAAGAAAAAAAAAACATGTGAGGACGCACATGCAAACAAACAAACAAGACAGGCAACACTTTACCTGCTGGGGGAAGCAGGTACGAACGGAGTGTTCGGTGTACCCAAAAGACGGCCCCTCAAACACAGCCGTGGGAAGCTTCAGCACCTCCCGCAGGAAGTGGTCGAACTTTGGGAATAGCATGGTCCCACTGGAGTCAGAGATCTGGGAGAAGATATCTAACAAATAGGATGGCAATGAGATGCTGACTGGACTGTCGCAGATTGCGTATGGGCACAGATATAAAGGTCATTAATGCTAATGTACTCTTAGACAAACTTAATGAAATTAGCCTTGCAGAGCAAAATAGGCTCTCGTTTCATTTGAATCATCATATGCTAAAAATTATGACAAACAGCACATTTTGTTGTCTTGCCTAATAGTGCATTTTATTGTGCTGCTTGTCCAATATAGCCTGAAGGACCTGAAGGCAATGCATTTCATACACAGAGATAGTTCAATGTGGAGAGATTCCTACACAAAAGAGAGCATGTAGGACCTTGGAAAGCGTGTTATGTATGTGGTGCATTTTTTAGCATCTACAGTTAATACACAAAACACAGAAATACACAAAGTAAAGAAAATGGCTTTAAAGAGCTCATGACCTTCAGTTAAGACTGCAAGGACATTTGAGAATTAATATGCATCCTACAAGTTTGGGTGTCTTTGTCAACATGGAATACAAAAGGTCAATACTGCCCTCTAGTGTCCATTCCCTGTAAATATTTACTCTCAACCCGGCATTGGGGGGCAGTAGCCCACTGTGCCCACTAACCTTCATTGCCTGTGTGAGAATTACTGGAGCTCAACAGCCAGACCCCTGGGCTTGTGCTAGACACGTGTCCTCCAAACATATTTCAGCTCTGTTCACTCACTGTGACAGTCAGTGACCATCATTTACTTTTGTGTGATTACACCATAAAGACACTAGAGGGTCTTATAGGCACTGAGAGCAGAATTAGTGCTTTCCTCCATGTCTCAAAGGTCATAAAAGTAGCCGTGAAAGCAATACTTACAGCGCAGTTTGTCTACGATTTTCCCTCCACACATGGTGGCCAGCATAGACTTCATAGCAAACACAGTGAGTTTCCCCCTGCCTTCACTGCAAGAAAGGAACACACATCTAATTAATGAACATGTCCCTACATTTTTTAAACAACTACCATCATCAAAACATTACCTAACTGAAATATTAAGACCATGCAAGTCAACTACTGAGCAGTAGATAACACAGTTATAGCAGTAGTCACTAATATGTCTTCGTAAGACACAACTTGCGTGTTTTAGTGATCTGAGATGGCACCTCAGTCCTTCTTCTTCCACACTGCAAACCCCCTTCTTGTTTGTTATGCGTTTCCCCCTCTGCCCCACATTACTGACAGAGCCTAGCCTACTACCAGTGAGTTTCTTGATGGGGTGAGTTTCTTGAATGCGCCGTTGGCTAAGCTCTATTGCAGTTTTGGTAGCTAACACCACTGGGTGGTGAGACCGCAAAGATTTCAGTGCACATTTGTATCTATGTTTACTAAGAACTCATCCCTGATTAGCTGAATGCACCTGAAATTGCTCATCAAGAGCATCCTAATCACTCTTGAGGAGTGCTGATAACAAGCATTACAGAGGATGGATGATTAATGTGAGGTTTCCAGGGCAGAGGTCCCCTAGAAGGAGACTGAGATGCCCTGCTCTGCCCCATTGATGGTCCGTAGCCTACATTTCTCTGATCAGAAGAGAGGGGTGCAAAAATAGGATGCATTGCTTAAAGATGCATTGCTTATTTCTCAAGAACATCGCCTCACTGGAGAGTCCGGGAGGCAGAAATACCAGATTGTAAAACTGCTGCAATGAAACTCCAATCTGCTCAAAGTACTTTTTGCTAAAAAAGCTGATTCAATGTGTAGTGAGATAAAATGCGACAAAATTTAAATCAGTGTAAAATGTATCTCTGGCTCTGATCTGCATATATACACAAAGCACAAGCCCCTATTATGCTATAGTGTTTCCAAGCAAAAAGGAGTTCTCTGGCAGGCAACCAGCTATCCCCTTCTGGTTTCACAAGGATGTGGCCCTTGACTGGGTCTGAGGGGGGTAGTCTTCTGAGTAGTGCTAGCCCGCGCCCCCTTTGTGATTACCTGTCATAGGTGGCCACCATGAAGTTGAGCAGCAGGCCAATGCTCTGCTCCACGTTGATCTGGTGTGTGGTGGGCAGCCGCTTGTTGAGCTGGTAATAGATGGAGGACAGAATGGTTTCCAGGCGAGACACGCTGATCTCCGCCTGGTGCTCCAGTGTGTTCAGGCCGTTGTCACGGAAGGCTTCAATCATGTTCCACACGTCCACCAGATGCACTGGGGGGAAAAAGCAAAAGAGAAGGAGATGTGAAGGTGTGAGAGAGAGAGAGAGCAAGAGAAAGAAAGAATGAAAGAGAGCACGCGCATGAGAGAAAAAGAATCAGGAGGAAGAAGGGTGAGGATGGTGACAGAAACAGAGTTGAGAGTTCAAGGTAATCTTCAGTTGACTTTTTGAAAACTTTGAGATATTAAGCTCAGACTCTGGCTGTTAATCACACATATTTGAGGTATAAAGCCCAGCCATGTTAAACTCAATATATTCAAGTTTACAAAGCTGCAATTAGTGGATTTATCCCTAAAATGGTCATTTCATTGTTGCAGCCCTTATATAAGACATGGGGGTTTATGTCAGGTGCTTCACAATTTTTGCCAGTTAATGAGTGATTTAACTTACGGTTGCATCTCTTCTGCACAAAGCGCAACTTGCAAGCTGTTCTGTACGTTGAGAGCCGGATCACATCAAAGTTTTGTGCCCCTGGTGAAATCATAAGGTTGGTTATTACCCAAGACTTTAAACTTCAAAAAGAGTTCTCAGCATCAGCTGGCCCCCTCTGTGCTAATATAAAACGACAAGAACACAGCTCTGACACTCTGATTCAAGATCAGTACAAACTGTCTCACAGAAAGCTCTATTAGAGGATCTTGCATTACACAATCTGAGTCTTGTCAAAGAATCAATACCTAGATTACGCTCTTGACAATACATTTTACTGGACATTTTAGAGTGGGTGCTTCCAGTAACTAATTAATTACACACAAAGTGAAATGGGCAGTCTTGTAAAGCACTGCACCCCTTTAAAGCACTTGAGAGCCTACAGAAAAGAGTAGCGGAGTGTGTGCAGGCCGTGGACTCACTCATCTCCATGAAGAGCTGCCTTTTCTCCACCAGGGACTTCCCACTTTTACTGCTCTCCTCAATCATTCTGAGAATCACACACACACAAACACAGACACGTCACAGTGACCACCCAGTGTACAGTTTCACCTGCACTATCATTTGCCGTGTATGAAACAGATACTGGATCTGAGAATGAGAAAGTGCCAAATCAAACATCATCAGTAATATTCCTCCCCAAGATAAGAATTTGATGACAGCTGATGACATGTTCACAAAACGCAGTGTGACACGGGAAGCTTACATGCAAAATGAAAAAAATGATAGCGGAGGGCAGAGTGACTTCTTTGCTGACTCCCCTGAACAAGGTTACTATTGGGATGTGCATGTACAAATCAAGTTAATTGTTGATGGTGAGGACTAAATCTTAGTTATTTGGATCAATGTTTGTGTTTGCATTACACAAAAGTTATTGTGACTTGTAGCCAACAAAACTGTGGTGAATTGTACTGTCCTTTATTTTGTATCACGATACAAAATGCTCATCCCTAAACAACACTTCTGAACTATCTAAAATGAAATAAATTAAATTCATTATCTGACAAGGAAGTAGTTTCTTGCCATAAACACAATGACTGAAGAGCACTGTGCAAATCTGCCTCACACTTGATTGCAGACATGCGACAAAAATCAAACCAAGCATCTTAAACATCTGGAAGAAACAGAAAAGATGCCCTAACAATGCAGCACTCAAGTGTGTGTGTGTGTGTGCAGGCATCTTTCATTTCATTGACTGTTTCAAGCTCTCGGTGGGCAGAGATCCAAAAGGGCCACTGTGCCCTCATCAGACAGATGACTGGGAAGAGTCCACGCCATGATTGCCTCTCTCATGTCTCTTACTCCAGGGCAAGAAGAGCGCTATCTCACAGACCCAGTCAGAATGCTCATTTTCATCCAAACGAGTTGTGGAGACACAGCATGTGTGAATAACATCTTATCAGACTTCTCAATCATTGCACTGAGCGTAGCTGTGTGTCTGTGGGGTGGTATGGTATGGTATAGTATGGTTTGTTTCCTTTACAGAAGACTAAAGACCACTGGCTGCTGAAGACTCAGTAGAGGATGAGTCATCCAGCTGGTGCAGTGAACAGTCACGGCGCTTTTTACAAAACCTTTCAAAATGCTTTTTCGACTCAATTCGTTTTTTCCCCAGCACAGCACAGCACAGCACTGCCCCCATTAACGCGTAAGCAGTATAGAAATCTGAAGGCCGAACAACCGGGCCAGGAACAATTCCTAAGTAACCTTTGGAAAGTTTGAGGAAGCCAATGAAAAGCAGCATGCAGAGGGAGGAGGAGGCTGTGTGCGCAGAGAGGAAGAGAGGCGGGGGAAACAGTGGGAGAGCAGGAAGCAAACTGAGCAGGTAACAGGTGGAGGAACAGAGCTGTAAACAAGCCCATTAATGATTATGTTCAGGCTCTTTAATACTGCAAGCTGAGATAACCTTTCAAAATCACCCTGACCTAGGCCACTGTACAGATGCCACTTGACATATATACGTTTTGCTTCAAATAACAGGATACAATAATTTTTGACAATTAAGTATCTACAATTATGAAATTAGAAGATCAAATTATATATGAATGGTATATGACATGCAACTAATAAAATGAAACTCTATAACAAGCTCAGATATTTGTTTGAAATAAATGCATATGGTAAAATTATGTGGAAAATTCACGTTCTAGATTATTTAAAGATAACATGAAACACATTACCTGTCAATGGGTTACTTTAATACACATAAGGGGAGGCTCCTAAGAAAGAAAATAAATCATTCAGTGTTTTCACATGTCGACACAGTGATAAAAACTCTTGCCTCAGACTAGAACAATTCAGTGAGATACAGATATGTGACTTTCAGAGAAGCAGACTGATCAGCCCTACAAGCCCCGCAAGTGCTAATATGCGCTCTTTCATTTTTCATGTTTCATGTGATGATCATTAGTGGCATTATGGTGATGGTGTCAGCACACAGAAAAACCTCGGAATCAAATCTCAAATCAAGAACACACCCACGTGACCAGGTGTCAGTCAGCATCGCACAAGCAGATGAATGATGCACTAATTACGCACAACGGGGTGCTTCGCTTTTAAAAGACTGATCGAGATGTAACTGTAAGCGCCATCAATGAATAATTGATAAGCCATGCATTTTTAACATTCCTCTTTTCTACTGAAATTTAAAGGCAATTCCTGTTTATGCGTGTATAGTAAACCAATATGTTGTCACTTAAATATGACATTTGTGTGTAGACTCCGTTACAGCACATTTGTCAAGATCAGTTCATTCTGCATAACGTAATTCCATGCACCTTTGCGTGGGTGGCGACCCCCACCGATAATGAGTGGTGTTTCCAAACATTATGTCATAGCCTAGCGATACCTACTGAATCCCTGGTAGGAGCATACTATTGGCCATCCCATCACTGCCGTGTTTCACGAGCTGGATTTGAGAGGTGCATTTGACAGGAAAAAACGTGAATAGCTGACAAGATGTATTCGAAATGACTAATAATAAAGCCTGGCTTTTCCAGCCGTTCCTTTGCCCGGTCATGACAACATCCTTTGACGCGTGTCAGCGTGAGGACTGCGAATGCGGTAGCATCGCGCGCTCGAGATGGCCCTGTGTCACACCTCCGCACAAGAAGCATTTAACAAAGAATACCACCAAATCCACACGTCTCAATTAAAAAGAATGTCGATGGTACGTCAAACCCCCGGCCATATTGCAAATTTAAGTCACGAATTACCTTTCCTCCAAACGAACTGGCTCCGAGACTACAGCACTGTGGAGACATTCAGAGGATGTAGTTATTTCTCATTGAATGTACAAGCAGTTTCTTCGTAAAAATGTGCTTTTGTATCGTAGAAGCCTGTCATGCCGAGTAGGATAATCATCAGGTAATTATCTTACCAGCAGGAAATCACGCAGGTTGCGCTACCATCATCAGAATCTACTGAAAAAGAGAAGGGATTGCCTCAGGAGAAGTATTTCCTTCTGAATCATATAGGTTTCGCGCTCTCGAATATGAATACAGTTGGAGGTGTCAAACCCGTGTCACCCCTCTTATTTCACCACGACTGGGACTCGATTACACATCGTAGTGCGCACGCCGTTCTGCTTGACTCGGTCCGAGAGAACTGCGGTAGGCACCGATACTAGTGCGAGTGCGCTGCCTGCCTCTCCCCACCACTCATCTGTCCTCCTCCTCTCCACTACTCGCCTCCTCTATTTTGTTCCTTCTTTTCAACAGTAGAGGGCAGCAGAGAATAGCAGTTTCATAGCAAAAAGGGGAAAGGCTTAAATTGCCTTGATAAAATTGGTTGTAACTAGAGTAGCTATTTATATTATAAAGCAATCAGCTGTAACAAGTGAAAATATAATCATTCAGAGTAGTTTAAACAATGCTATTGTTTGGGTGCATTCAATCAAACATTAAGACCGGCAAAAAATAACAATTCACCAAGTTCATTTCACATTAGCTGCAATTCTACATTGGGAAGAACTAGTGTGAAAAACAAGAAAACTGACCACTGTACCACAAAGAAACTTCAGGCAAATTTAAGTGTCATTCTTTGTCATTTATTCATAATATTTGATGGTAAAATACACTTTGTTTACAAGTGCTGATTAGGACTGCTATATTACATTCATCTTTTTTTTCTTTCTTTTTTTTTCTTTTTTTTTTACATAGTCTTCAGAAAGCTTCCACATGAATATCACACACACTGGGGGTCAGGAGAATGTTAAAAATGCCCACAACACCGAAAAAACCCTACACATCGCACTTTTCCTCCTCCAAATCAATAGCTTTAACATTCATCCTGCTTCACGCATCTACAAAAGGGTTAGCTGTTTGAACACTAAAAGCGGGCTGTGCAATTTTTGACACTGGCACGAGTGGCCAACAGCCTTGGACATCCTGACTGGTTAAACTTCGCTCTGTGGGTACCCACTCCCCCAGTCATGCAGAGTGGCCTCTTGCCTTTTGTGAGCCAATTCATCATCTCCCAGTGCCCAACACATCACCAACTTGAGAGACAGTTCAATAGTTGAGATTAGACACTGATCGATCAGGGGTGGGGTTAGGGCTAACCTACTGTGTCTGACTGGAGGGGAAAAGTCTAAGAAATCAAACAAACAAACAACAAAAAACAATCATGTTTCATCACTCCAAGCCTGATTTTGAGTGCTTCAGACATGTCTCTAACTACAACACAGTCACATACCCTACACTGAACACCCACCTACCACCATACACACACACAAACACACAATGCCACTCACATAGTGTGTTCACATGGACTCTATGTGGCTTTCCAAACAATACCATTCACATAGTGTCCATGTGGACTCCCATAATCCCTCTATACAAACATGTTCCCCACCTCATATCATTCCTGTCTATGGCATTGAACCCCACACCTAACTATGCATTTAACACACAAGTCACAGGTCAGAGGTCAAGTTACCATGGTGAGAGTCACCATCACCCACCCACACACACAAAAATTAGAAAATAAGAAAAAGAAGGGCCACATAGGAAAGGTCAGTCAGGGACATTCTGTTACAAAAAAATCTGTAGAAAGAGACCTGTCCCAGCTGGACAGAGGCTTACCAAAGAGACAGTTTATATAGAGCTCTAACAAATACCCTGTTTCTTTTAAAAACAATTTTGTAAATAGATTTTTTATTATTAAAATATATTACTTAAAATATATTACTTTGCTTAACTAGTCAGACATTAAAAACAAAATCCTGAATATTTAGTTTTCCCATAAGTCAACTTTGGTATATTACCATGGAAATGACATAGAAAAGAAGGTTTGCAATTGTCTCAGGGTCTCGGTAGACGTTATAAAATGATTGGTATGTTTCTTTTAGGATGAAAACAGCATGCACACCCGTGTTACAGGAAGTTGATGTACACATACTAAAATAGACCAACTCATGTGTGACCTCACTCTGAATTGTCTGCGGACAGCTCTATGGTTGAACAGTTAGCGTTTAGACACCTATAGTGTGATTGATTTTTTTTTTGTCATTGATTCTTTTTACACACGTTCTTTTTGTAAGTTAAAACTCAAGCATGTCAACATGGATATGTTTAAGCAAGTTACACAAAATTAAGATAGAAACTTAAATTTCCTTAATACAACGGCACAAAGTCCATATTTACAATACAAAAAAGCATTGAAGCACAGCTCTTTATATTCTCCCTTCTGAGTGTTACGCTTTACTTCACTGATCACACAGCTACTACAAAAACGGACATAAAAGCTTTTCGTTTCAATATATTTGTTAATTTCTTTTTTTTAAAAAACGTCTCAGAGATTGTACGCAACAGGATATCTACAGTTTCCCAAACCTTGGCTGGGGAGGCAGTACCAGTTCACACAGTTTGAAGAGACTCAAGTGTGACACAACCACACATGTACACACACACGCAAACACAACACACTCACTCACTCACGCACACACACAAACACTCACATACACACATTAATATGCTGAAATGGCTCGACCTGGGTTCTCTACTCCTGAGAAAACACATCAGAGAGATCATGTCACGTGTCCTTGCACTTATCTCAGTTTGGACTGTAAGCACCTCGAGTCCTTAACCCTGCAGTTCTTCTACAAAAACGTTATGTGCAACCATTTATAGAAAAAAGTGAGCTTGGTTCTATACACAGTTAAAATATGATGAAATAATCCAGATGACTATCTCTCTCTTTATAGATCGACAGAAATTTGCATCTAATATAAATATTTTGGAGGAAAAAATTATTGCCACCTTCACTGATAAAGCTGTTTTGATACAATAAATCCATATCTTTCTAAAAAAAACCTTGACTGTGTCTTAAGGTGAGTGTGATTCTGGATAGCTCCGTGCTTTAAAACCAAGCCCTATCCATCTGGCTTCATCACATAATGAAGAGAATCCACCAATCCCTCTCCTCTCCTGCCATCGACACATTTACTCAACAACCACCAGTTAGCTCGCAACACATAGCGGCTTGATGTCAGCTCTTCATGCAATTGACTATGAAGAGCCACGAGCCACAGCAGAGTGTACATCCACTCACAGCTCGATGCTGTTCTCTGTACAAGGGCAACCGGGTGTGAAGTGTCACAGGAAATTCCTACTTGCCCTTTAAGTTCTACAAAAATATCCACTGTCGTTTTGTTTTATTCCTCTTTTTTTTTTTTAAACGCAAATGCAAAAGCTATGCCTCGACAATCTTTTAAAAAAATAATTGCGAAAACAAAACATCAGAGTTAGAAAATATTGCCACTACTTAAAAGTCGTGCCTCAGGGTTTTTTTTGTTTGTTTTTTGTTTGTTTGTTTTCTTTATAAGTCAAGGTGCTTGTGTTGCTTCCCACTAATGGAGAGGTGGGCTTCCCTTGGACTGAGAGAGCCCTGTTTCAGAGTGGGAGACACTTGTGCCTCCGACTCAACACAACTAGGATTCTGAATGCCCTGTACACACACCCTCCCTCTCCCTACACAGAGACAGTCAGGCAGAGTTCCGATTCGGCACCTCCCTCACTGCAGCCCATCGTTGTTGTGCTTGCTCATCGTACCACCAGGCAGGAGACGCAGAGCTTTGAGGGCCCGATGCAGTCGTCATGGCAGAAGGCCCCACAACCCTTGCACATGATCATGGCCTTGAGACGGCAGTAGCACTTGGACTGCACCTCCTCCATGCCACCGCCCTCCATGAACACCTGCTCGGGGGAGTCCTCTCCTGGGGTGCCGCCCGAGTGGTGACTGGCGGGGATGGTTGTCACAGTGACGGAGAAGGACATGACGCTGCCGGTCCCGGAGTCGGCTTCCGACGATGTCTGCGCATCTGTGGGGATGTTCGAGCCTGCCGAGGTGTGGTTGAGCGTGGAGGGGACGGACATACTGATGGTGCCTCCGTAAGAGCAGGGCCCCATTGCTTGGCCCCGATCCTGAGGACTCTCAGAGTTATTACTGCTGGTGTTGGAGGTGGTGTATGAGCCACTGTGTGTGTTGCTGGTGCTGCCACTTGACGGCATCTCTGGGCCGTGTAACCCGGCCTCCTCTTTCACCCATGAGCACCTCTGTGGGCTGTCAACCCCCTCTATCTTCACCCCCTTTTCCTCCGCCTCCTCTCCCACAGTTGTCTTCCTCTCTTCCGGCTCTTCCTCCTTCAGACGCGGCCCCTCCCCCGCTTCAGGGGTCTCTGTCTTCAGGCTCGCCTGCGGGACGGACAGGTGCGCACGCTTGCTGCCGTCCGAACGGCCGTAGGTGGACACGTTGAGCAGGTAGTGGCCCGTCATGGCCGGCCGGGAGCTGCGCTTGCGGCCCAGCAGCCCCGTGGGAAAGAATGGCCGATCCAGGCAGCTCTGGGGAGGAAGTGGCTGTGGAGGTTGCGGGATGCCCAGCTGTGAGACGGTGGGTCCGTATGGCTGGTTCCGCTGCATGAACACCTGGAGGATCTGCTCCTGGGTCTCCTTGTCCAGCATCTCCCTCGGCTGGTGAGAGGAGGCGGACTGCTCCGCTCTGAACCCGGGCCTGACAGGGCCAGAGGCACCCTGGGGACCGTGGGGTGCCAGTTGACCTGGGACCTGCTGCCGGAGCTTGCTCTGCTCCTCGTGCACAGCCGTGCCTGGGGTGGACTTATGATGGTGATGGTGGTGGTGGTGATGGTGGTGGTGGTGGGGGTTCTCAGGCCGGGCCAGAGGCCTGGGGAGGATCTTCTCCAAGGGAATCTCTTTGCCCTGCAGCAACTGCGTGACCAGCGGGTTGTTGGCCGGGATGGAGGACGAGCTGGATTTGAGAGAGGCAATGAGCGAGGGGGTCACTGCTGCCATGATGTTTCCTCCAGGGCCGGCGGTCGCTGGTGGTCTCTGAAGGTGCGTGAGCGAGGGCCTGAAAACAGCATGTGAATGCGGTTGGTTGCTCTGCGACCCGGACACACCTCTGACATCTGTGGCGCTGGGTGGAGTGTGAGAGAGGCGGCCGGTTGAGGTCGGGGCCGGCGACGTGGGGCTGAGTTTCACCGGGGAGGGTGTCTCGCTCCCGCTGGACAGCGACGTGGGGGTGGAGGGGGCACTACCCCCACCGGGGCCTGGCCCTGGCACAGTCCCGCGTGGAGAGGTGCCTGCTGCAGCTGCAGCGGCTGCCCTCTGAGCTCGAGCCTGCTGGGCTTTGGCCTTGATGTCAGCCAGTGTGCGAGCACCAGTGCGGCCCGAGCGAGGGGGGGCTACCACCAGAGGTGCTCTGGGTGACACAGGGCTCGGAGGAGGAGCAGCTGCCAGGATACGAGATACAGGGATCTGAGGGAGACAAGGAAGCAGGAGGACAGTGTTACACATCACAATGAACAACAAAAATCACCTATGACTGAAACTAAAAAAGGTTTTCACCAAAACAAAAAGGCTGAAGTCATCCCAAAGCTCTGAATTCAGCTTTGCATATACTCATTCGGTACATATTGCACATTTCATTGCACTTTCATATTACACATTTCACTTCACCTTACCTAACCAGCTACCAAGAAGAGCTACCTCTGTACTTCCTTCTTGTTGGAAGCCTATATGTTTACCTGTATGTTTTATGTCTATTTATTATTGATGTCTGTATTATTCATTGTATTTCTTGATGAGCGATATGTGTGCGTGTTTTAGTTAAATTGCACATTTTGGTGTCTGTCTTTGTAATGCTTGTTACATAGTGAATTGACAATAAAGTACACTTTGACTTTGACAAGAATGACTAAAGGGAGCTAGCCTGCTAAAGGCTAGACTGCTAATATCCAAAACATAACTATAGGAGCGGCTGCTAACATCAGAATTAAGTTAGCATCTGCCCATATAGCTATGTTGTGTAGGTGCTTAAGATATCAGCAGGCTAACTCACTAATTTCTGAGCTAACTTTTCATCATTTTTGTACCGTCTGACAGCACATAAAGCCCTAACAACAGAATGGCTTAAAATGTTCCACAGTTCTCCTTTAACTAGCATGAATCAGCTTCATGATTGTCTTAGTAGAGACACTGGGATTAAGTTAAAAACAATGGTGATGACACAGAACATATCTGGATGGGTCACCAAGCCCAGACTTACAATAAGAGGAGGAACCCTTTGCTCTTTACTGGGAGTGACTGCAAGCGCCGATGCTGCAGGTGACGGCAGTGATGAAGAGGTGGTGGTAGTGGGTGGTGGTGAGGACGAGGATAAAGCGGAGGAGGAGGATAAAGCTGTGACTCCTGAGGCTCCTGCTGGCAGAGTTGGGCACGGCTTCTTCTCTGGGCTCGCCTCTGCCTCCTGCTGGCTGGAGGACTTCCTCTTGAGCGGCTCATGGGGTGTGGAAGGAGCAGGAGAGGTCACATGACTCTCTACTGCTGCTGGGGCTGGTGTGGTGGCTGGACTGTCCTTGCAAGTAACCTGGACCGTCTCATCTCTGTGTGAAGTGCCAGAGGCCAGTGCCAGTGCTGTGGGGGAGGCAACAGCAGCAGGAGCAACAGGAGAAAGAGGACTGGTGATGGGGGAGGGAGCAGAGACAGGAGTCGGTGTAGTGGGGGATGGAGCTGGAGAAGGAGACTGAGATGGAGTGGGTCCTTCCTGAGTTGGAGTTGGAGCTGGTGCTGGTGCTGGTGCTGGAGATGGAGTTGGAGCAGAGACTTGAGCCTGAGCTGGTGCTGGAGTAGGGGCCTTTTCTGGGGCTGGAGCCTCTTGTGCTGCTTGCTGGTTGGCCTCAGCCCTCTGGGACATGGACCGTGTGAGCGTGGGGGTAGTGCGGGGGAACTCGGGAACTTGTGCCTGGAACCTTCTCTGCGGCATTTCGGCAGACCGGGCAGCACTGGAGAGCGCCGCCTGACTGGCTGGCTTCTCTGCGGCTGACTCGGATTCGGATTCTGTGGGCAATGGTTGGAGGTCCCTGCTTGACTGTGCAGCCGACGGTTCACAGGTCGACTCCTGAGAAGGAGCATCTGTCCCCGCATCATCAAGGAGCTCTCTGGACTCTTCTAAAGTCAAACCAGAACTGTACAGAGGACAAGAAAAAGAAAGACAGAAGATGACAAACAGCACAAAGAAGGACACAGAAAAGTAAAACAGAAGACAGATCTGTCTGTCATAGCCTATCACCGGTCTAACAAATAAAAAAAAGCTTTTTCTCTCATTTAATTCAACTTTCTTACATATTATGTTAATTTATTACACACACATATATATGGATACACACACACATATATATATATATATATATATATATATATAAAATCATATATAAATATATATATATATATATATATATTATTTGGTTCGCAAACCAATGCAAACCAAAGGCGAGCCTTCGTATGCTAATACAGAAGATCACTGAAAAGTTTATATTGTGACATTATGTGACACTCCCACTTATGCAGACTGGATCTATTCACATTTGGTCCCATTGTAATGTATTATGTTTCTCTATCTTGGTCAGTATTCAATGATCTTTGGTAAAATCTCTATGGGTGATGCACTCTAGAGTATGTGTTGTATTGAAGGAACTACCTCTGGCAGGACTTACTGCTCGCCGTAGTAGTTTTCAAAGAAGCGTTCCTTCCACAGCTCCACCTTCTTCTCCTTCTCAAACTCCTGCCTCATCCTCAGCCTCAGCTCCGGGGTGAACTCCCCTGCAACACAACAAACCTCAACAGTAAGAACCAATGGGGAAAATCTATTATTTTACTCTTCAGAAGCTCCTACTGGAGAACCACTCTTTAAAGCAATGTACTGATTTTAACACACTAACACTTTGCTGGCTTGGATACAGAGGGTGATTTCGGGAACAGAACGAGTCAAACCTTCAGAGAGGCGTTCCTTCCAGGACTGGGCAGCTGAGGTGAAGAACTCATTGTTTAAGGCAGAGCCGGTGACCTTCAGAACGGGGCCATCCATACAAGCCTGTGAACAATACAGAAATGCCATCTATCAAAGCCCATCAATGCCATTGTAATGGAGCAAAAACATTGATATGACAATCAATCTCATCAATGGCATCATCATTATCATCACATATATGACAACCACCTCATTTAAGCCCATCACGATTATCACCATCAACCCCATTGACACCATCACTATTATCACAGTTACTACTGTCATGATCATCACCTAATCTGGCGCAGCTATCAGTTTTAAATGTAGTTTGATGCTACATTGTAATTAACTACCTCATCCTGGCCCTGTTTCAACACTGAACCCTGTTGTCCTTAACGGGAGATCAGGGCCAATGCCTCGCACCAATCTCCTAATTACGTCTCACTCTCATCTTCACAGCAGATGGTGCCCTGGCATGTGTCCTCTCGTAGGCGTAGTGGCAGTTGATGCCAGCATGCCCGCATGCCCGCACATAAACGTAACACACACACATACACTTGCACTCACATACACAAAAACACATATTTACACATTTAACTTATTATATACAAACAAACTCACATACTCACATCACTTATTACATTCTCACATACACATGTACAAACTTACAATAACATAGACATTCATACATGAGCACACACACACACACACACACACACACACACACACACACACACACACACACACACACACACACACACACAATCTTGGGCCCAGTGCAGATCTCTGATCCACTAGCTGACACCCAGTGCTGGTGCCCACCTGCTGGTCCACCTCAGGCAGCAGCTTAAGCAGCTTCAGCTGGCACTCGTGGGGCAGGGCGGAGAAGTTGTGCTTGTTGATGAGGGCGCGCAGGTTGGTGTTGACCAGGATAGAGTCAGGCGTCTCCACGTCAATCTCACACCGGCTTCGCTTCAGCTGACCTAAGACAACAAAACAGACAGAGGCATACAGTATTGGGTCTGTTGCCAAAAAAAGTCTAAATCACAGATGTTGATTTTTAATTACTGACGAACTCACAGACAATATCACACAAAATGTAAAATCAGATGCGAAAGAATACTGTGGGTAGCATTTTCTCACAGTCTTCAGTCATCTTCATTCTGTAGGTCAAGAAGCTTCATATTCTTTTTGTTTGTTTGCTTTTTGAAATAAACAACATCAATATCACCCACATGATCTATTTGTATTTTTTTTTTTTTTTTGGCATTGTCTATTTAAGTACAACTTTAATTTGGTTAATATTTTACACTGGCTCAACCTTAACAGAAAAGAGTGTGTGTGTGCTGTCTAGGCTGTGTGTTCAGTAGTCACACTCACGTGCGTTGAGGCGGTTGGAGCGCTGGGAAAGCTTCCTGCCAGTAGGGGGGCAGTCAGCCTTCGCCGAGGACGAGGACGAGGAAGAGCTTGAGTTCTGAGGGCTGGCAGGGGGCCGCTCCACCTGCTTCAACTCCCACGCTGCAGAGATATACACACACACACACACACACACACACACACACACACACACACACACACACACCACATGAGGAATGAGGGAATGACGAGCTACACTACTCGAACGACATGAGCGGTCTGAATGAGTCTTGATGTCATGTGTGGTCATGTGGTAATCATGTGGTTGTGAGAAAAATGCTTTCTTTATAGGAGTGTCAATTTATGTGTTATGGGCATTGTGGATAACCGACAGCTTAGTGTAAAGCAGTGTGAGTATACAGTATAATGTGAGAATATGATGTATATAATGTGAGAATATAATGCATGTGTATTTATATTCAGCCGTGTGTGTGTGTGTGTGTGTGTGTGTGTATACTAGAGATCTTCTGTACCTGACTTGCCGGAGACGGATGAGCGTAAGCGTGGATAGGCAGTGATGGCAGAATGGGCAGCAGAGATGGATTGTGGGTAATCTGCGCTACCTGGCTTGGCGTCCACGCTGTCGGCCAGCCCCTTCACGCTCTTCAGCAACAGCCGCGGGCTAGAGCCGGACGCCATCACACACTGCCTCCGTTGGTTCCTCTGCTGCTGCTGCTTCAGCGCCTGAAAACGCACGCACACACAACACACACACACACACACAAATACATCAATATACAATACACAGTGCCGACCACAGAGGTGAATATATAAATATGCAAATATGCCTTATACGTAAATAGACCAAGACACCCACATAAGCATATGCCCATGAACAAAAGTCACACATGCGCACATACCTCACTCCCACCCCAAACACACACACAGACACACAGTAGAGTTGCATTTTAACACAAAACATTAATATACGGCTCCCCGGTGGTTTGAGTGTGCAAGTGAGTGTGTGAGTGGAAGGCTGGATACCCGCAGAAGGGCCTCACCTGCTTGAGGGCCTTCTTGCTGTGCTTCTGTGAGGGCGAGATCAGCTTACTGGAAGGGACTGAGGGGGAAGAACAGCGCGACTGTGGGGAAGACGGCTGTGACTTCAGCTTAGCCGGCACTGCAGGAAACACACACACACACAGATGCACACACATAACTATGTACATAATAAAAAAAAACAAAAAAAAAACGCCCAAGCTGTGCATGCTTGCACAGACACACTAACGTACACATGAGGCGCAAGCTCAAACCTCAGGCACAACCAAACCATTTCCAGGGCACCCTAACCACATGTATGTACATGCAAACACACAGTGCAGTGCAAGCTTCAGACATCGAATCATCTCTGAACAAAATATAAATAAATATCAGTTCAGCTCAACTGTCTTTAATCTGAAATCTACTTAATAAAACACTGAGTTTAATAACAATAATAAGATCATTAATATGCTATTTTTTCCTGCTGTGCAATGTTTGCTCAACTGTTTAAAACTTGCACAGGTCACACAAACCTTTCTGCTTTTTCTTACAGTAATGTCTGCAAGAAGGCTTTAGTATTACTTCACTAAAGTTTCGACACCAAATAAAAACTTACAGGAAGACATCACGGATCTCTGCCTCTGATGACTAGTTAGTTCCTTATCCGTGCAAAGCCTCTGTCTCTTTTTGCGATCCATTATTGTGTGTATTTCAAAAAATTCAAACTAGCTCTCACTATAGATCTTTAAAACATATTCTTGCATCAGACTCTCTCAGCGTTGTCCGTTTTTAAAACATTTAGATTCTGCGTAACTAAACATTCCGGTCGCCCGTGAACTTGTGCTTCTTTACACTGCTGTGTTGCAGATGAGGAAGTGGCTACAGCTTTCAACTGAAAATATAAGTGTTTCCTGTTTGCATGAACTGAGGTGACAGAACAGTGAGTGACAGAAGCGAAAAAATGTGAGCTGCTGAACAGGCTCCCAGCTGATACGTGCTCAGGGTTTGGGGACAGCCCCAGGGTCACATGGTCACATGAACACACAAACACACACACACACACACACAAACACAAACACTGGGGAAGAACAACGAATGGGAGAGAGGTGGAGCAACACTGACATGGGTAGCTTGGTGGTTCAGCAACTGACAGTGAATATACAACGGCATAAATTCTTTTTTATCACGGCTGTTTAAAACTAAATTCTGATTTGATTTCAGATTCTATAATCTGAGACTATACACTCTATAAACCAGATTCTGACAATAAACCTAATGGCAGCTGAATAAAATGATTTTCATGGTACAATCTGACTAACCATAAACCTGGATGGTTAGTCAATGCAAATACAAATCTCTGTACACACATCAACACTCCCTAGCTTTAAAATGAGGTCTTACACTGTCACAGTGTCCGTCAACCAACGTCTTACAAGCATGTATCTGGGTGTGTAACAGAGTGAGCGTTTGTGTGTGTTTGTCTACTTAAGTGTGAGTCTGAGTGTGTGTGTTTGTGTTCATGTGTATATTGTGTGTGTGGTGTGCATATATGTTTGTGTTCGTGTGTATATTGTGTGTGTGTGTGTGTGTGTGTGTGTGCATATGTATGCATGCATTACCCCTCCTCCTCCATCTGCCCCTCCTGCCCTCTTTGCTGTTGTTGCTGCTGCTGTTGTTCTCAGTGCTGCGGCTGTCAGACAGATTATCACTGCTGTCCTCTGAGCCCTCCTCCGACAGCTCCTTTACCACGTCTGCAATATCTTTCTGCTCAACACAGGCGCGCACACACAGTCGTCAACACATATCGTTACATGTCAACATGGCATGCCACTTCTCCAGATGCTAATTGTGCTATTATTCACAATTGCCCAAATAAATATATGAGCACATCTTTGAAATACATCTCTTTAAAAATGTGTAAAAAAAAGTAATCTGCCTGTATTGGTGTTGTTACCCTTGAATCAGCAGACTGACGGCTCACCTTGAGTGTATAGACTCCCATCCTGCCAGGCACCTTGTAGAAGATGCCCTCCTCCCCACGAGAATTAGTGTGCAGCATGGCATTCAGACAGGCCAGGGGTGACGTCCCACTGGGGGGGGGGGCCGGAGGGACAGAATAATTACTCAGACAGCCACAGCTAGGGCACACTTCCCATGGTCACACATACACACACTCTCTCTCTCTCTCTCTCTCTCTCTCTCTCTCTCTCACACACACACACACACACACACACAGAACCAGCATGTGTCCATTACTGATCAACCATGAGCACATCACACAGCAACACTAAACACACTCACACACACACAAACATAAACACTACAAACACACAAAATAAAAACCATACACACTCACAGGTTGTCTCTCATAAACAAAACAAAGATGCACACAAACACCACTCATCTTAGAGCAATCCTCACACACATACACAACCAACCAAACAAACAAACAAAAAAAACACACACGCTATTAGTCCAGGACAACTGAGACTCTCAGCCACATCATGCGATCCTCAAAGGGCTGGAGGGAGGCAATGCATTACTTTTGTGTCTCAACAGAGTAGACAGATACAAGTGGCTTGCCATTTAGACATCCAAATGTTCAGGGCTTTCAAATGTTAACCTCGACTAAATTAACCTCTCAGTTTAGTCTAGTGTGCACTGTGCTTAACTAAAAATTATTTGACACACACACATACAATTAAACACACACAAACAAACACACACACACACACAGGTCATTCCACGGCCCAAACTCACCTAGGGCTGCATAGATTATGTTATGGATCTTAGTGAATAAAAGTAGTTAAAGTTGTCTAATCTACCAAATTTTAAAACTGTCCACCAAAGAGTTTTTGTTTTAAAAATGTTTAAAGTTATTGGTCAACATAATGAGAATCTAGATTTACAAAAAAAAAAATAACTCGGCTTGGGTTATCAACTTCAAACATTTTCAGGATATTACAAATATTTGCCAGTACTCCATTAACAAAATAGACAAATTTAACAGATCTTTATTCATAAAAAGTCCATGACCTTAACTGTGAGGCTCTCTAGGCCATTTGGCATGTAATGACCCACATATCAGTCAGCCAAGAGGAGGAACGAGCAAGAGGGGTGAGTAAGTTATCACACAGGGATCGTACATACACAAACTAATGGATTCAGGTGAATCTTGAGGGTGGAAGCAATGTCATGTTTGACTACTAAGTCGTTCCTTTCAGCTGCAGCCAGACGGGAGAGCTAGAGAAGGTTCTGTGACTAACTGCTACTAAGTGCCCATAGCATGCTGTCTGATTTGGAATCAGGCGGTTATAAGGTGCATGCACAAGGGACACTGGAGAGGTTAGTCCAGGGGTGGGTTTGGAAACGGGGGGGGGGGTGTTGGAGCAGACTAGCGTTCAGTCTTACCTTCTGGAAAACAACGAAGACAATGAACCCACACAAATTAAAAGATAAAAAACAAAAACAAAAAACAAAAACAGAGATGTGATTATTAGAGTTGGATGAGGGTGACCCATCTATTCCCTGTCTAGGGAATTAAATCAAATTCAAAGAAGAAAGAAAAGAAAAAAAACAAAGTATGTGATGCACAAGTGCATGCATCTTAAGATCACAGAAACCACAAAGGTACTAGTGATGAGAGTAACTGCAAAAAATCCATCAACAGTCGTACATTGCCGCTATATCTCACCTGATTTCCTTCAGTCGCTCTTTCTGGATGACCTGGAGGATCTCCTTGTGGCTCATCGGAGTGTTGGGGTACTTTTCCAATACCTGACAGAGAGTAAATAAAGGAGGTGAGGATGCCCTGTCAGCCTCAGGGCCAACAGAACAAGACTTTCTGAAAGTACTGAGATAAACTAACATCAGTGCAGACAAGTAGACACAATAAAGAGCTGCTGAGAGACTATCAAGTCATCTCTTCCAAAGGGCAATACAAGTTCTCTGTTTTTTTTTCCTTACTCTGAGTAAAACCATCTCCCTCAAAGGAGCGCATCATGGCTTTGGCATCCTATGAGTGACCCAAACAGCATACTACATGCATTTCACTAGATTTTCCTTTGGAATCATTAAACCTTCCCATTACAATAGCCAACTAAGTTGTGACTGTTGGCTTTTGTGATGTGTGAGTATGTGTCTAACTCTACACAAGAGTGTGTCTGAATGTTACACACCGAATGGCAAAACAGACTGGTTGCTGTAAGACAGACTGCTGGCAGTGAGTTTTGTTCTTGCATGAAGTCACCTAATGAATCATCAGTCATCGATCTTGCCAACCCAGCTGTGTGTGTGTGTGTGTGAGTGAGTGAGTATGTGTGTATGTGTAGGCTCATCCTGGGAATACATCAGCCATGCAGTGACATCACCTACTAAAGTATGACTCATTTCCTTTGAGGAGGTGGTGTGTGTGTGTGTGTGTGTGTTAGAGTAAATGCATGTATGTAAAGAGTGCAAGAGAGCATAAAGTGTGATCCAACTACAGAAGGTCCTGATACCTTTATTACAAATTTTACCTTACATGTAGGAAAAGGGTAACGCTTAGGGTAAAGACACATACAAAGTGCTGAACTGATGTCAAAAATATAATAAAAATATTCAGTCTTTGTCTGCCTTGTCATTAGAACAGCAACAGGTGGCGTTTATATGACAATGTTCTATGAATTGTCTTAAACTAGGCAGGACTAAATGTTTACATTAAAAGTACAAACAGAAACTGCAATGCGTCTTGTATAAAATACATAGCCTGGCCCTAGGCTCTCTATCCTTACAACAATAACATATCCTGACAAACTTCCAAGCCAATGATGATTCTTTTTTCCAAGGAATTAAATGGCTAGTTCTTTTCTGAGAGACCCAGTAATGTCAGGAAAGTACAGCATAACCCAACCCAAGGAAAGTAATAATAATACAAAGATGTGTAGGGATGGGTAATAAAATAAGTACCAAGAACTCATTTTGCAACAATGTTCCTTCTTTATACCCCTCTGTTAACAGACGTTAACTGCGATGAACTGAAAGTCTCACATATCCATCAAATTACATATCGCCAACATTTCAAAAACCTTTTACTACGTCCTAACACAAAACATACGTGTTAAAATGCGAGGCTAAGCATGCTTGGACGTATGGAATGATTTATAACCAATCTTACAGCGGATGAGAAAGTCAAAGGAAATCAAACCCTTTGCTTGGGGGTATGAGGAATGTACTCTGTATTAGCGAGATGTGTCGACACCTCAATTAAACTAGTGTAATTGCATTAATAAGTCAATGACCAAGGTAGTGGTTGTAATAAGCCGCACAGAAACCAATGTTGTCATGGAGTTGGCTGATTGGGTCAGTTTTGACAGCTAGCTCACTAGCAGTTTAGCATTTTACGTTGAGGATAACCAGTTAGCCTAGCCTTCCAGTAAAACGGTCTGTACAACATTAATTACGACAACAGGACATCATTCATTGCCGGTTAAGTATTGCCAAGTGGGATATAGACGTGTTACTTGTGCAAAATTGGATATTCCGACTAGTTTCACATCTCATCAGCAGCTAAACCAGTTAGCCAAGCACAGTTAGCTAGCCAAGCTAACTTGCATACTTGCTAGTTGAAGGCAGACGTCATGCGCTTAGCTATGCTAACTAATACCTGCTAGGCTAGCTAATACGTCTGGTGCTGTCGTTAGCAAACAGAAGACAGTTTGTATGGAAAAGTTCATAGCTGTAACTGGCAAAGCAAGTAAAATCAATGGGCTCCATCAAATGCGTCTCCATCAAACCATGAAACCAATTCTCAAGCAACTTTAATGGTTCTGACAACAACCAGGCCTTGCGTTTCATGCGCAATATACCGTCTACACTAGCGGGTCATGAACTCATAAACACAGTTGTACAAGTGGGAGCGCAGGGAGACAACAATCAAAACAAACGCGTCATGTCGTTATAATTTTACCGTTTTGGCTGCTTCTGCCCATGTTCGCCCCTTCTTCTTTCTCTGTTTCTCCCTCATGTTTGCGGTCGGTGCGGAGTGTCGACCGATTGTAAGTGCGTGTTGCTGTTTGAGTGGAAATGTTGCTTTAGTTACCGTGCAAGAGCCACCATTTCTGCCATATTGGGTTTTACTGTACAACGCCAGTCATGTGACTGACCCCTAAGGATACGTCATGTTACTGTATAACAACAGTGATGAGCCAAGATGAATTGTTTTGTCCTCTTTTGTGGACGAAACGACGTCATGAGGTGTCTACATCTTCATTGAAATACAAGATTTGCCATACAGAGCAGCTTTCAACTCCATAGAAGATTTTGATATGATTAATGTGTAACAATAAATAGCAGAGTTTGCCTTCTCTGGAAAATTAAGCAAACATTGTACAGATAGTATGTACAGATTCACTTCAATTATGTTTATACAACGCCGTGTACAATAGAATTTTTTTGTGGCGCTTTACAGACATTACGCACCCTTGGGCAACAGGGTCAAGGAAAACTCCCTTGTGGTAATAAAATGGTTCTACTGTATGTATACAGAGTTAAATGCAACGATAGGTCTAATGATATCTACAACATGAAATAACATGCAAGAAAATGAAGATGGTTTAACCATCACTCATGCTGTTATGCAATCTGTCTGAGGCTACATTCTGGCTTGCCTTTCTTTCCTGCTGTAGAGGTCAGTGCTGATCTTGGTTTTGGGAATGCTGTTTGTACTATGCTCGCACAGAACAGTGGCATGTAAATGAAATTGGCACTGGGACACATTTCTATTAATCATTAACCCAGAGAGCATTTTGGACATTATTTTCTTTTTTTAGGCAACATTGTAACAGATACATAGTGCATTCCCAATTTACAAGGAAAAGACATGAGCATTTAAATGCTTTGGCCCACATATACATATATCAGGCCACAATAAAGCTGTTTACCAAAGTTTTCACCAACTGAGTTATAATGCAACATTGCACCATTCACAAAGGCTGATTTTCCATATCTAACTTTATGCAAAATGGTTTAAAGCCATTCAGAGACACCCTTGTGCTTTTCAAGTATTGAAAGCTTCAGAAATGTTGTTTACAAAGCTGCAGAGGCAAAAATGCTCAGTTTTAAATAATACAAATAATAAAAATGCTTGGCTTAAAATAATAGAAAATAACACTAACAGTAATTGCAAAGCATTGCTTGGCCTGCCTTGCTTCCTTTCTCTGGCAATGGAGAGGAAGCACATTTCATGTTTGGAATGAAGGGATGCATAAAGGCAGGGAGTTCGTCCATAGATGATTCATTTAAGCCTCTTTCTCAGCTGGAAGGGTGGACCCACAGGCACCCTGAGAGGGGGAGCGTGGGGACCCAGGAGCTAGCCAGCAGGCCGAGGAGGTCGAGGCCATGCAAGGTGCCTGATTCCTGAGGAGAGAACAGACAACAACAAGATGAGTGGGGGATTTCAAAATGTGCAGGCCATCTGTTATGAGCTCACAGCACACCATGTGATGGTGTTCTGAGGCAGTTCCTCCCCATGTTTCCCTGTTGCTTCTGATGCTGGATTACCTGCATGCACAGTAGCCTACATTCCTGTTACACACACACCCTGTCTTTATCTGGTCTGAGTAAATATAACATTATGGGTGAGCCCCAAAACTATTGCAATTGTACAAACAAGACTTCTCAAGAGACCTCAAGAGATCTGTTGCCTGTGAACTTTCTAGAGTTGAAAACATGACCTTATGCTCATAACTATTCCCCCTCCCTTTTTCTGGACAGAATCAAAACACAAATGAAGCTCCTTCTCACCAGGATTGTGATTTCCTGACTTGAGTTGCTGTGCCTCTTCTGCGCAGGTGGATAAAGTCAGGGAGTTGGTCCCTGCTGATCAGATCTGTGCCACTCAAGTTCAGGTGAAACATAGCTGGTGGAGTCATGTCCAACTCCAACAGCATGATGTTCTCTGCCTGTCAAATGACACATTTAACCTGCTCAGGATAAACATGATGACATTTTCATGTGTTTACAAAATGGCCTCTCCAGAATGTTCTCATGGTAACAATACAGGATACAGACAGTAGCCTCAGTACCTCAGTAGCGGTTTTAGGCACGGACGAACAGGGCAGCCGCCCGGGGCACCATTTCGTAGGGGGCGGCACGAGCGCTTAGGAAAAAAAACTCTGAAAATCTCTGAATATGTATCATATCACTATGTGGGCACTTGGCACATTGGTGCCCCCTAACTGCAGGTGTCCTTGCTTGCTGAGAAGGTGCCGTGCACAGAAGCTGTGTGTGAGAAGGGCAAAGGGGTGGGGACGCGGGGAAAGGTTTACCTCTGGGTTGCAAATGCAACGCAACACCAAGGGGGGAACGGGGATTCACTGCATAGAGCAATACTCCAATCCAATCCTCCAATGCTTAAGTTATATTGTTTTGGGCATTGCCAATATTTTTGTCATTGTTTTCTGGGCGTGGGGGCGGAGGCAGTCTTGCCCGGGGGAGTAATCAACTGTTGAACCGCCACTGCAGACCATTTACCTTAAAATACTTCTTTCAACCATATGTTGATGCACTACTAGAATTTTGTCAATATAGGCATGGGCACAACAAATAGTATTTCTCAGAATAAATTTGACCCGTTTTGTCTCCTTGCCTATTTGTGATACACTGGGTACCCCTTAGAACCAAATGGGTACCATTTGGACATGTTGGAAATGGATGAAAATGGGAGTTCCTACATTGTATTACTTGAATGTAATGAAGTACCACCAACCCTGTATCTGGGGGGCGCTCCGGTTGCTGCTGCTGACTGGGCGTACTGGCTGATGGGCCGCTTATATCCCACCACAGATGTGGGTCTTCGCTTAACACGACAGTGGCGGCTAAAATAGAACAGCAATGTTTTTTTTTTTGTTTTTTTATTAATTAAGAATTAGCTATGGAATGACATGATCACAATTTCAACCATTACTAGTACTAGCACAGTCATGTAACAAATGTTTTTTCTCACTTCTCTGAGGGAATAAGTGGAAGCATCTTCCACTGGTCCTCTTCACTGTCGTATTGCAGTCTATTCATAATTTTGTTCTTCTCCTCAGGTGGGATGAAATTTTCTATGATCAGATTCCTGAAAACACAAATGACAGGTACTTTTTTGCTTGTTCTTGGCATAGTGATTGACTGTGGATGTATTCCATACAGATTGAAAGTCTAATGCCAGTGTAGATTATGACCAAAGATTATCAGTTGTACTTGTGCAATTATATATCACTACTTGTGACAAAGTTACTTTCTGGTATTACATTATCTTTCTTTAATGACATGATTCTAACATTTCAAAAGTAAGGATGATCCACTCAACTTATGAAGCAGTTTGATACAACATAGACTGAATAGTGAACCAGCTGAATGGGACACAGAAACTCAATTTCAGTTTAATTTTCCTATGCCCAATTCAGTTGTTAGCTGGCAGCTTGCTATTTATGCTGTATCATACTTTTTCCTATAGACAGCACTCGGTGACAACAGGACTATGGATTAAATCACACCGGATGTCTCCTTTAAAGTATAAGGTTTGATACACTGATTATACAGTTTGCGTTCATGTTTGTAAAGTTTGTGTAAATATGCATTCAAATATCAAATAGGTGTATGTGTATTCGATTGTAAAAGTTAGTGCTTACTTAAACTTCATCTCCCTTATCAGTTCGTGTTGTGTTTGTTCCAGCTCCTGTCTCGTGGCCACATGCTCATCAATGATATCTCCGATTTCAGTCTTTACAAGCTGCAACCTTGTATACAGCTGCATGCCCAATGGCATAAAACATTAATGACAAAAAATTTAATAAAATTCAGTTCTTTCAAAGCATCAACTGCACTGAAAAGGTAGTCATTATACCCTCAGACAATATTATAATAGACTATATTATAATATAATAAGGATATTAATTGGATAAGAATTTGTTAAGAATATTTAGACAAATTATATGACCTCAGATAGCAAAGACACTCTGGCATGAACCTGACCCAAATGCACCGTGTCAGTACAAATGGATATCAGCCCAAAAGTGGGTTGGATCAGCAAAACAGATCTTCAGCATACGGGCCACAACTGATCCAGCTCTGTTAAAACCAACTCCATTTAAGTGGTCTGAAACTAAGGTGGGCCAAAACTGTAAACCAAAACAAATACGACACAGCTTGGTGTTAGAATGTTTAAGCTGAAACCCCCATGTGGCTTGATACAGAAAACTTATGATGGCTTCAACCGGAAGAAAAGGCTTTTATCTGGGTCCTGACCAAAGGTAATTGCTACCTGGGGTGGGATGATGGGAAAGGAGACAATTAAATATGTGTCATCATTTCTAGAACAAGTGGGTTCACCTTCTTCAGTTTCTTGGTCTTAAGTTCAACTTCTTGCTGCAAGGTGGTGAAGGTTTCTCTCAGCTCCACAGTTTCTTCATCCTGCTCCAGCATCTGTTGTTGCATCTCCCTCTCCTCTCTCATCTGCCCCAGTGAGGAGGAAAAAAAAGAATACAGGGATAGAGAGAATGAGGTGAAGGGAGGGAAGGAGGGAGGGAGGGCAAGTGACTCAATATAATGTGCGTCATCGCCCATTTCTGTAGCAATGTAACAAGCTTACTGTCCTGCCTCTTACCTGCTCTGCAATTTCTTGCCTCTTCAGTTCCAGCATTTTCTGTTGCTCATTAGTGTGGTCTACAATATTCTTACCACCAACCAACAGTTTGCTTTCCATAGCCTGCAGGAAACCAGAAATTACGGTTGTAGTAAGCAGATTTCACCAATGAGCAAAAAAACTAACAACAAAACTTAGAACATCCAACAGTATTTATTGAATGTCCTGCTTACTATGAAAACCCTTACCCAATTATCTCACCTTATATTTTTCTATAAGGAGTTCCATGGCTTCTTGCTCTTTTTGTAACTCCTCCACAGTCTTCTCTTTCTCCTCAGGCAACCGGAACATCTCCAGGTTACCATTTACACTCTTCCTATACTTGAGTTTTTCCGCTTTCCTGTCAGCCTCATCTCCATCCCTCTCCTCCTGTACCGTCTCCACCACGTCCACATAACCCCCTTGTGGCTTCTCCACCTCCCCGCTGCTCAGGCTTCTCTTCATCCTCATGCTATCTCGCCTCTTCCTCCTTCTCTCTTTGGCCAGCATCCCTCGCTCTTCAAGTTGTGCTTTCAGACGGGCGATCTCCTCTTGGAACTCCCTGAGCAGGGCATCTTTGGGGTCCTCATTTATGCGAGGCTTGTTCTTGATGTTCTTGGCCCGGTTGGCATACCGCAGGGTTGTGATCGTCTCCTCGTAGTTACAGGATGCAGGGCCAATGGTGGCCACCATTACTGTTTTGGAGTTGCCCCCAAGCGAGTCCTGCAGCAGCCGTGTAAGTTTAGAGTCTCTGTATGGAACATGGGTGCTTGTGCCGTCCACCAGGGCAGATATGACATTGCCAAGAGCAGACAGGGAGAGGTTTATCTTTGCAGCTTCCTTGAAGCGCTTTCCTTTGACCCCAGTCTTACTTTGGCGCTCGCTGCCAGCCAGGTCCACCATGTTAAGTTTTCCTACCCGAATGTGATCTTCCCCATCCAAGCCTGTCTCACTGCATTCAATGGTCACAATGAAGATGGCATGTGACCGAGAACTGCACTCATTCATCTTAGTGAAACCTACAGACCGAGACTGATTTCCCATGTCCATTACATGCTCAATTTCTTTTATGCTTTTGGTTACCACTGACAACAAGTCCTTCACATACACCCCAGACTCAGGATTCTCTTTAAGCTCAAGTTTCTTGTTGTTGTCTTTGCACAACAGGTCCCGAATCTCCTCCTGATATATTTCTATATAGGAGACTCGCACTAGATATCGTTGGTTTTGAGATCTGGATATGTGAGTGAAAATGTGATTAAATGAATTTGGAATGACACCACGTTTTTCAGGGTCTGTTTGCAAACCCTGCATTGTGTATGTTTTACCTGTCCCTGTCTGTCCATATGCAAATATAGTTCCATTGAAACCCTTAAGAACCGATTCCACAAGGGGGTTGCATGTGTAGTCATACAGGTCATTTTGGGAGGAGGCCATGTCATACACTGCATCGAATGTAAATGTTTTCATGATTGCCCCGGGCTGCGCCCTCGGATTACGCACCCTAACCTGTCCCAATTTGACATCTACCTCAACTATTTTCTCATGATTCATCGCCTCCTCTTTTTTGCTGATGGGGCGGCATCGAACCACCACCTTCACCGTTTCGCTGTTCTTAGCCATAGACATCCTTCGCAATCGAATCATAACGCTGTCTGAACTCTTCCGCGACATGTCAAAAAATGGCATTCACAATTCGCACAATAATATACCTCTGAGTCCGGCTTCCTCGCCGTTCTTTATGGAGCCGTTAGGTACATTCCCCAAAAAACATTTTATGTTCAATGGCGATGGTGTTCTCTGTAGCATGGTGTCTTCGCTTGTATTCCAGTGTAAATTGAAGAGGAACTCTTGAACATCTTTAATATCTTCAGCTGCCAGAACACGAATTGATAAAGAATAGGGTACAATGAAAGGATGCTTCAGGAACGAACCAACGCTGACAGCCCAGCCCACTTCTGTACCTCCGTGGTCCCCTCCCTGCTCCGCAGACAATGGATAGGCTATAAGACGTCTCATAGCCCACGCCCTAGGTATACTGCTATAATAAATCTACTACAACCGTTGTGATATCAGTCCTTGCAGCTTTTGGACGGTGTCGTCTACAACAATAAAAAATATTGTTTTAAGGAACGTTTTATATCATTTTATGTATAAGCCTACATTTGTCCGACAAATTTCAATTTTATTTAATGTTTACGTAATTCATTTAACAGTACCTCCATATCATGAGGTATTGGTTGTGCCGATTATGTTCAGCCTAATAATAATAGACTTGCCTGCTTAAATAAGTGGCGATCTGCAGGACAATTGACAGGAAAATCTGAATTGTAGTCAGCCTGTAGAGAAGTCGCATACCCCAAGTTTTTGTTTTGACCCCCCTATTACCTGTAATGAAGCATGTGAGAGGTCCATTTAGGGTCCCAAAATATTAATTGGGCCAAGATACAAAGATTGTTGTGCATGCAACCTGTTTAGAAATCTTTTCGGCATATAATCAGGTCACTGTGTCAAAACATTTTCCATTTTTCATGTCAGACTTAGCAGGCCTAGAAATTGCACTTTAAAACGATCAGCCTACTGACAGTCGGCGTAGGAGAAGGCTGTTCATAAAGTTACGCAATCTTTGACCAATGGAAATCCAGGGGGTGTTTCTCGTACTCCGTGTGTAGAACTTCATCGGGTCCGAGTGCAAACTGCGACTTCTTTCTCTGAACTCAGTGAACTAGGACAACAACGTCTGGAAAGCGCTGTTTAATACGTATTTTTATTCTGCTGTGTCATAAATCTTGATATTAGATTCTTTCGTGGAACCTAAAAGAAAAAGAGGCTAAAGTCAGAACTGTGGCGTTAGAATGGCTGTTGATGGGCTGTCTCGCGAGTTGCCAATAGCGACCGTATAGTTTACTACAGCGGTTTGTTTCCAAGGCTAAGCGAAAATCTATCCTCGCTACCAAAACAACTTGTCAGGCTAAATCAGCTAGTTTTGAGGTCACATTTAGTTGTTGTCACGGGCCTATTCTCTGGTTTGAAATATGGCATGGGAACCTAAACGCGGACGGCTACTGTGCATGCTGTCGCTAACTTTTGGATTTTTTATTGTCGAAGTTGTAGTCAGTCGAATGACCGCTTCTCTTGCCATGCTTTCGGACTCGTTTCACATGCTCTCGGATGTGATAGCTTTAGCTGTGGCCCTGATTGCCGTGCGCTTTGCAGAAATGACACAGTCCACTGCTACAAATACTTACGGCTGGATCAGGGCTGAAGTGATGGGAGCTTTGGTTAATGCGGTTTTTTTGACAGCTTTGTGCTTTACTATTCTGCTGGAGGCTGTGGAGCGCTACACGGTCCCACATGAAATCGAAAATCCTCGGGCTGTTATCTGGGTCGGTGGCGCTGGTCTTCTTGTCAATTTGTTGGGTCTTTTTCTGTTTCACGAACACGCTGGACATGGACACTCTCACGCTCATTCTCATTCTCACCTAACCAAGATGAAAGCATCAGAAAAATCCAGCAACCCAAAATCCAAACTGGATGGGTCATTAGAAGACCTGGCCTGTAATCTGGTGGTGAGCCCTGGCAGCCAGAAAAAAAGCGGTTTGTAGATTTCACAATTACCTGTCCAGTTTGATTTGCATGTTAAAAACATAAAAAAGCAAAACATAGCCATGTATGCATAGCTAGTTACACGCACAGTTAATCAAACTACATGCTTATTTATGTAGCTTCCTTTTATATCCCAATTTGGCCGAGTGAGATGAAAAAAATCAGAGGGCACCACAAAACATAGCATGAATCCTGTTGAATTTTATTAATGTTCTGTGTTTGCAGCGGACATGCTCTGCAGTGAAGAAATAGAGGTGCATCTAAATGGTGGGACGCATCTAGAAGAACTTGAAGCCAGCCCAAACTCATCATATCATCTTAACATGCACGGTGTCTTCCTCCATGTGCTCGGAGATGCTCTGGGCTCTGTCATTGTGGTGGTAAATGCCCTCATCTTCACCTATGTTTGGCAGCCATGTCCTTCACAAGGCCCTTGCAGTAACCCTTGCTTCAGCCAACACTGCCCTCATCAGATTCCCCTTAATGGGACCTTTGGCTCAGAGGTGCCCTCTGCTGGACCCTGCTGGGTGCTGTACCTTGACCCCACCCTGTGTGTACTGATGGTCTGCATCCTGCTTTACACCACCTTTCCGCTGCTCCGGGAATCTGCGCTCATTCTGCTGCAGACCGTGCCCAAGGAGGTGGATGTGGGACGGCTGCGTCTGCGCCTCCGTAGTATGGAGGGTGTGCTGGCTGTGCATGAGTTGCATGTCTGGCAACTGGCTGGCAGTCGCATCATCGCCACGGCTCACATCAAGTGTCACGACCCTGATGCCTACATGGACATTGCCAAACGCATCAAAGGCATGTTTCATGATGAGGGCATCCATGCTACCACCATCCAGCCTGAATTTGGAGGTGCCACAGTAACAGAATCCGGTGCCACATTGTGTGAACTTCCATGCCGCATTCAGTGTGCCCCAAAGCTGTGCTGTGGGCCTGGAGCCAACATGGCAACTGCGGGGACCCCCACATCCAGACGAAGCCCAGACTCACGGGTGCAGTACCAATCCCCCACTGGGACAGCAGTGACCTACACAGAGGGGCAGGGGGCAGAGGTCAGGCTACAGAGAGATGTAGAGTCCTCTGTGTAAAAGTAGTGTTTTCAAAGTTAATTTTTAGACTCATAGATGCTATGTACAAAAATGCCTCCTCTTTTGCTCTGACTTCCTGTCCTGATATCAGCTGCCTTCCACGAAACTTTCTTGTTGGAGCCTTTAGACTTGTGACTCAGAGAGGCCAGAACTCATGACTGGAACAACAGGTGATGTGAATTGTGCCTTTAGGGCTTAGCATCATGTGAGTGCCTGCCAAGAAAAGCCATGGACTGAACTCGATAAGCTGAAAGTTCATCTAGCTGCAAGCTACCTCTTCTGATTTCAGAAAGCTACTGTATGTGCATTGATGTTTCACAAACAGCAATACTGCATCTGAAATCTAACCTTAATTGCGTGATTACAATCTGAAATACTTATTTTAATCCACATACAGGCTCTTGTAGTTCTTCATCTGTATTTATTAACAATTTTATGATTATGAAAGATACTAATTAATAATATGAATAATTATAATTTAAATCGGTAATACGTTTATTTTAATTTATTTCAAAGCAAAGTGTCAAAAAAGCAAATTGCTATGAAGTGGGAGATGTGTGTTTTTATTGAAATGGTACAGAGGATAACTACAAAAAAATCAGGATGTCATCCAGCTCTACAGACCCGAACAAAAATATGCGATCTAGTATTCATATTACATTATTCCTGGAAATAATTACATGATTTATTTATAGTACAACACTATGAGACCATGTTTGAAAGTTATTTTTTTAAGATAAACTACTTTTGATATAACTTTGAAATTATTTTAATGACGATGGTCATGTGAAAGTGTGAAAGAAAGACAAGCATTTTAAGTTTTGCATTGTGTAGTTTCAGTGTGTGGGTTTGAGTCAGAACACAGTTGTAGGAAAAGCCCACCACCAATAATCGATATTTAACAAATTTAAACACTGATTTATTTTCTATGGTGAGTTGTGTACAAGTTGTGACTTTTAGTGTGAATCTCTACATGAACTAGATTGCTAAACTGCTTTAATGAAGCAAACTGTCAAGCCTTCAAGTGAACACAGTTCGTTTTAAATATGTCAACATTTCTACATTGTATTTGAGTTAACACAGCAATAAAACACATTTTTGCATTTGAGTATTCTTGTATGTGCAGAGAAGATTCAAAGCTGCCATCAATCTGGTCAGTGGTGTTGTCCTAAGTGTTTTACTACCAGCTGAGCTTTTTCTTTATTTTTTTTCCTTAAGTGGACCTTGAGACCAACATCATGTATTGCTATTTATTTACCAGTATATCCACTCAACAGTGTGTTCACTATGGCCAACAGTGTCTCTATCTCTGTCCTAATTCATCTACAGCCTTGTGCTGACATATGAGTGGCTGGATGCAATCAGTTGTGACATTTAGAAAGAAAAGGCTGGGATCAAGCAAGAGCAATAGGTTTACCCAGCACAGTCTGATGCAATCACTTCAGTGGTCTGTAGTGCTCTGTGTGCTAAAACAATAGAGAAAGGCTTTCATTCAATCTACTTAAGTCCACAGTCCTCCAACCTCTCTGGACCACAGTCTGCCTGACATTGCTAAAATTTAAACTGATTCAAATCTGGGTGTTTTTAGGTGTATGGTTACTCCCTCTTCTCACTCTTAATGAACATAAACAATACATAACAACATAACATAACACATTTAGAGGAAGAAATGGTGCTATGGTAAAACTATTGTACTGTATTTTACTGCAGTAACCCACAGATATAAATACAGTAACCTACCACTCTAATACCAGTCCAATGTAAACTTCCAAGCACTCAGTACTACCTTTTGGACAGCGTATGTGCAACGCGCCATACGGCCCTGAGTTTGCAATAATAGATTCAACTGTGCCACCCCGTGGTGACAATTATATTATAAGGATTCAGTACCGTCTCCAATACAGTAGGCGGCAGTATGTACCTTCTAGTTGGTAAGAATGTAGAAGAAAAAGAGTTGTTGCTCTTGTTGGTGCATTAGTCCTGTAATTTGTCATTTATGCAGTTGAACCTGGCACAAATGCAGTCCATGAAATCTTACAACAGATTATGGTTTACAGTACTGTTGGTCAGGTATGTCGTTCAATATGCATACTTCGGCAGATAACACTGACCGTAGCGTGCAGGAATTTGTTAACTGGCCTATCTAGTTAGCTAGTCATTTTGACGTTAGTTTGTTGCCTTTTTGACGTGACGTTTTTGTCTTGTACTTTGTGATTGTCCATCTGCTCATTTACCAAAAAGAGAATTTACCTAACCCCATGTCAATACCCATCCAATTAATGACATGCATCTTTGCAGATTGGAAGCATGAAGTAGCCAAATCAAGCCAAGGTCAGTTGAGCCAACAGACAGACTTACTACAAACCTCCTCTTAGATAGATAACGTTTGATAACGCTATTCTTTATTTGTCTGTTTTATAGGTAGTGATGTTTCCTCGGTCGCTATGGACAGTTACGCATGTTGCCAAGCGAGCTGTATGTACCTGTACTCCCATTAGTTGGAAACCGTCAGACCATCCTTATTTTCAGTCCGAGAGTACAGCACACCACGGATTGATCAAGTGTGGGCCAAGCTGCCCCCTCTATGTGCGCAATTACACACAATTTCCGAGTACTTCACTTCATAACTATGAGTCGATACTACTACGCCGTGATACACAAGTTAAGTCAACTGCACCTCTGTTTCATGGGTTGGTACGACCTTTGTTCTGCAAAGATAACATAAGTAGATCTACAACAGTGTCCTTAAAAGAACCATGCAGGGCATGGATGATCCAGAGGCGCTTCAGAACCACGGCGACGACCAAATCAGTGCTGAAACAGGGTGGCCTGCCCGGTAAACGAACAGTAAAAGGCGCAAGAACAAAACAGCCGTCAAGAGCCAACCAGCCAGTTCCAGAAGAGGACCCGGTAGGACTCAACCTCTGTAGCAACCTTGCTCTCCAGACGAAAGCTTTTGCAAACTGACACTTGCTAATTTTGGTCATTTGTTGCATTGTCTGTCTTTGCTTTGGTCATTGTCTTACAGGATGTAATGCAGTGCATTGCTTTCGCAACAGCCGACCAATACCATTTGCCCACTCTCTGCCACGACTTAATTGCCAATGGTTTTTATGAAATTACGGACCTGCCACGAGGTTTGTATAACAGGTACTTGTGTAACACCACAAATACTTATTTGATTCTTACAGAATTGTTGGAGAGAGACAGGAATTAATTTAATATGTATTCATTTCAGATGCCTCCAATGTGCTGGTGATGGGAACAGACAGCATAACCAAAGCTAATGACAATGGCATGATGTTCTTCTTCAGGTAGGCTACACTGAGAATTTCCCTTGCACATTCATGATGACCAAGGGTATTCATCTGTACAAACTCACCATTAGTTTGGGCAAACCTAGACCATTTCTTAAATCTCAGTTGAAATTGAGAGTTGGTCCTGAGTTGACTCATTTGCTCCACATTTCCAGGGGTGTAACTAGTGTGAAATGTTGAATTAAATTGGCATATTAAACTCTTATAAAATCCAAACACATCTTTCTTCTAAACAAAACTCTGCAGACAGACTAGCAGAGCCAATTACAATTTGCCAACATGTTCATCCCCCTGAGCATCCCACACACACACATTTTACTTCTTTATTTGTGTCCACAATTCAGAATAAATATGCACAAGGACACAAATTTAACAGTTGAAACAATTTCTCAGACATGAATCAGTCGTATGACTCTGGCATTAATCAACGCAGTAACAGTTCATCAGATGTTATGGATATACACAGCACCTTCTTTTCCAAATATGGAACTTCCAATTATGGATGATATTGAACAATACTTAGCTAGTTGTGTTGCTTTTAATTTTGGAACTAACTATTTTGAGCCCTCTAGTAGCCAACCATGCACATAGCCCAGGCTGCCAAATATGAACACAAGACACAATTGTAGCCAAAATCTGTTGCACAAGAGGTTGATATTTCACCAGCTTTCCTAAGTAGGTTTCTTCCAAAAAACGATCAAAACAACAGCCTACTTCAAGAATAAAGACATTTCTGCTATTCTCATCAATGATGGTAATATCAGGTCTAGTGGCATTTACAGCTGGAAATACAAACAAATCATGATGCAAAGCAAACATCTAAGGTCTAAGAACATGGTTTGTATACACTTACTGTGGGTAAATGGTAATTGTTTCAGCAAAATGTCCACAATTCTATCATATATAGGTATATATAGATATATATAGGTTTTTATAAAAAAATACAGCCATTCAATACATGTGCACACGCACACACACACAAGATTAATGGTTTTGATTGGTTTCTGGGGTTTGGAAAATGGACTTGACAAAGAAAGATCGACTGACCAAATTCAAATACACCCTCAGATTAATCTGTATTCACCCTGGCTATTGAAGCAACAGGTGCATAGAGAGTTGATGAGTCCTGTCCAAGAAAGTCTGTTATGACAGCTATTCTGTTTGTTTTATTCTCTAGGGAAGGATCAGTGGTTTTCTGGAATGTTGAGGAGAAAACTGTAAGTATGCAACAATGTTGATATATTTTAGCGCATCATCAACAGTGTTGTCAAATGAAATACAATGTTTATCATGTAAATATGATTTATTTACATATTTGTTGTATTTCCTTGACTATATTCTGCATCTTGAAATTGCTTTGTCATCCTCCATAGATGAAGGCTGTGATGCGAATCCTTGAACAGCATGAAATTCAGCCATATGAGGTTGCTTTGGTTCACTGGGAAAATGAAGAGATTAACTACACTATTGGAGAGTATGTAACATGACAGTATCTATGTGCATGCACTGCAGATGAAGTAAATAATTAATTTCAAATCACATTAAATATTTTGCTATTTACATCACAGTGTTGTACTAATGCATGATTAATTTTCAAATGGATAAACATAACATTCACAGCAATGTAAATGAACTGTACAGTACATGCACTGTACAGTTTAGGTTCAACTGCCACTTTCACCTTTCTCTTGTGTGGCTTCATCCAAGGGGAAACTCCAAGCTGCATCGTGGCAGTTTCCACCTCAATGGTGACATGGACTATGAGCAGCTGGTTCTAGAGAAGTTTGCCTTCTCCAATGCTCTGTCTCTATCTGGTAAGTGTCCTTTCCTGGATTTAGGATGTTTACAGATTTTCTTTGCATGGCTGGCATAGGAAGGATAAATCTAAGTGAAACCTCATCTCCATCCTTTCTCTGTCCTAGTGAAGTTAGCCATTTGGGAAGTGTCCTTGGACAATTTTGTGGAATCAATTCAGTCAATCCCTGAGGTACTGTCTTGTATTGATATTTTGTGGAAAAAAACTGTTTTCACCGTATTGTTATTGCAGAATTGTTTTTGCTTTTTAATTTTAACCTTTATGCTGTCACAGATGCTGAAATCTGGCCAGAGGGTCAAACTCTCAAGGTCTGAGGTCCTGCAGAAAATTGGAGAACTTTTTGCACTGAGGTATTAAGAACACCTTCTTCTAAAATACAATCTGCTGTTCAGAAAACAACTTGAATGTCACAGATAAGCTTAATACAGGACTGACTGATGTGAATCATTACTGTTTATTTAAAATAGTTTGTTTTACTCCTTGAAGGCACTGTATAAACCTAAGTTCTGACCTGCTCATCACCCCAGACTTCTACTGGGACAGAGAGAACCTAGAACAGCTGTATGACAAGACCTGCCAGTTCCTCAGCATCAACCGTAGGGTCAAGGTAGGGCACCTGTGCTAGGGGTGGTATACTGTAGTTACTTCATTAATATTTCCCTTTACATAACAAAAGCCTTGTTTTTATTGTTGCTGACATAGTCAGGGCCTTAATTAAAAATGATGAATGCTCAGTAGGCAAAGTGTCTCATGGTGTGTTAGCCAGGCTAGCGCCACCTAGTGCTTCCGCTCAATTTCTTTTAGCTCCACCACAGTGTCAGAGAGTCATGCATAAGCTTTGGTTCGCACCGTCTCTGGGCTGGGATGGCCCAATCAGCGAACAGAGGAAGGGCTGAAAGCGTTAACGTTGGATTTAAATGGTGTGTTCCAGCACGTAACATACATCACAGACAAACAGTAGTGATTGGTTGAAGCAGAAAGTATCTGCCCACTGTGGAGCGAATGCATGCCAATTGATGACGATGTGAAAGCAGCTGATACATCAGGCGAGTGGTGTGTGGGTGCACCCACCCAATGAGATATGATGACATTTAATCTCAGCATTAAGTTAGATTTGTACATATGACTTTGCATTTACCAGCCTTTTTAATTAGGGTCCCCAGTTTGAATAAATAAACTTGCTATTTGTTGTCACTAATCTGTACATTATACCTGAAGCATATTTGCTAGGATTGTGAACACTGCCTTAATGCTTACTTATTCACACATTAATTTTGTGTGTCATTGTCTCTTAACTTACTTTTCATACTTTTGCTTTAGGTTGTGAATGAGAAGCTGCAGCACTGCACAGAGCTTACTGACCTTATGAGGAACCACTTGAGTGAGAAGCACAGTCTTAGACTGGAGTGGATGATTGTTATTCTCATTACCATTGAGGTTAGACTCTCTTTCCATTGTCTATTGTAAATAGGACCATATGTTAGTGCTGCATGAAGTAGTATGCAGTGGTGTAAATATAATTAGGACGTTTTTGTGTGGCCTTCTCTTGTACCTTCTGCACTAAATGGATCCTGAGAGTAACTGATGCGATAGAACGCCAGACCTACTGTCAGTCTTGATTCAGTTGTGGTCTGGGTTTACACAGGCTAGGGATTTCTATTTTTATACTTTCACTACTTTTTTTTACTTTTATACAATATTTAAATGTTATTTAATTACAGGTAATGTAGTTCATATGATTATATTTATTGACCTTTCTGTCTTTCAGGTGATGTTTGAACTTGCCAGAGTGATCTTTTGAAGAACATGTTTGCTGGCCTAGGGACAAGACTGACATTTGTACAACTTTGGTGAAATTATAAATAAATAACTACCTATTATTGTGCTATATTTCTTATAATACATTGTGATCAGAAAGCTTGTTACAAATCATCCACTGATACAGACGCTTTTTATTTGGTTGGTTGTTTTGTTGTTCTGTCATGGGATCGCCAATGTAGACTTTACTTTGACAATAAGAACAGCATACATATCAAACCATGGTTACGCGTACAGAATGTTATGGGGACACAAATATTTTAAACGAGCGTGTATGAAAGCCGCCTGGGCCGCATGCCCCCGCGCGCGAGAACAAGCGGTTTTCGAGGCGCTCGAGCGCTCTGCACCCTCAAGACGCGCGAAAATAGTCATGTGATCACAACGTAAAAGCTCCGGAAAGCATAGACTGCAAGTCTACCACCAGTTCCTCCGTGTTATACAGGAAAGGAACAACTGATAACTTCTGCCATACTGCTGTAGTTCCTGTAGTATCACCCCACACTCGACGATCAACAATAAAGGTATGTGGCAAATATTTAACAACTTCTAGAACGGTGCTGGCAAGTGACCACATCGCCGTTCGCTGTGGAACTATAGACTGTAAGCGAGACATGCCCCATCTGTATAGTGTGGAAAAATCCATGCGTTTTGGAAGTATTTGATATCGACTGGGTAAAGTTAATTTTGGTAACTTAATTAAAATGTACATTGTCGTTTTGAAATTGTCAGTGAGTTTCTGGTGGTTAGTTTGTTCATCATAGTGACCAAAATTGTGTTCTCATACTTGAGCCACACAAAGCATGACGTCTAATGGCAACGTTAACGGTAACCTACCTGTCCCTCGAGAGGACGTTTTCAAGTCACTTTTAAAACTTTTAAAAATTGTGAAAATGTCGTGACACTCATGACGTCCACATTCTACCACGTTATCTATTTTACACCCCAACCTTCCTTCCTCAACTGACATAAAAATACTGCCGTGGGGTGAGGTGTTAACTTGCATTGTGTTAACGTTAAATGGAACACCCTTGGGGTCGTTTGGCAGAATTTGAAATGGTCCTAGTGATTAATTAACCCGTCGAGACGCTTCCAGAACAGGACAGCCCGTCTACTAATATACACGTGCAGTTAGTGCATTCAGTGGAGATCGTGAACGACAAAAATCTAATTCTCAGTCACTGCGATGAAGTCTCTCGGAAGTTAGCAATATCTGCTAACATTACTGTAGCTTCAACCTGTCTGGCAGGTTACGTCAGAACATTTCCTGTTTATAGTCGAAGTAAATAAAACAGGTTTTTACGTGTCAGTATATTTTGTATTCTATGTGTTCAGTTCCCCTCAACGTACCTTCAGAACACGAGAATTCGTTAATACAGTCTGTTATGTCCTTGAGTACTGAATGTTTTATTTTAAGTGTACGTGTTTTTCTACATTTGCAGTGGTGCAAGGATGGAGCTGGCCCATCATGGTCTAGTTCTGCTACAAAGGCTAAATGCTCAGAGAGAATTTGGCTTCCTGTGTGACTGCACAGTTGTCATTGGAGACGTTTTCTTTAAAGCCCACAAAGCTGTCCTGGCTGCCTTCTCCAACTACTTCAGGATGCTTTTTATTCATCAGGACAGGTATTTTTCTCCTGGTGGGGTAACAGTCATTAGCATATAGCTGACTCAGTTTTAACATTGTAGAGTCTTAGGAAATACTGTGTCATAGCCTTTAAAGTGTTTTTTTGTCTCTTGCAGTGAGTGTGTACGTCTGAAGCCAGCAGACATTCAGCCAGAGATCTTTAGCTACCTCCTGAACCTGATGTACACCGGCAAGCTGACCCCACAGTTGATAGATCCATTGCGACTGGAGCAAGGTGTCAAGTTCCTGCATGCTTACCCTCTTCTGCAGGAAGCCAGTGTGGACCTGCAGCCCAGCTCACAGTCTTCTGTGTTGACCAACTCCCTTTATGGAATTCAGATCTCAGAGCAGCACTCCAGCACCCCTTCACCTCGCAAGCGAAAACATCCCACCTCTTCCTTGCTTCTTGAAAATATAGCTTCTCTTCCTAAACAGGACCTTGGGTATGCAGATGTGTCTGTTTCCGAGTCTCCATTTGTGTCCGTGGAGAGGAAGGTGTCCTGTAGTCCCTCAGCCCCCTCCGTATGCCCCCCACTTCCACATGTGCAGGTGGGCCTGGTTCAGCGTAGTGCCTCCCGCAGGAAGCACTACACTTGCAGCCGCTGCGGCAGCCTCTTCACCCAGCGCAGTCAGCTGAGGGAGCACATGGTCCTGCACATACAGCAAGGTGCACAGCTGAATCTCACTACTTCCCAGCAGGGAGAGCCCATTGTCTCACAGACCCAGGAACAGGAGCTGGTTGGGAATGGAAGTGGAGATGCAACACCCGATAGTTCCTTAGCGGAGCCTGAAGTGGAGGAAGAAATGGTGGCCGCTGATGGTGACGTCATCAACAGTGATGGGGAAGTGACAGCCCTAGTGATTAAGCAGGGCGGAGACTCCACACCACCTCCCTCGGACATCGCCGATATTGACCACCTGGAGGAAGGGTCCGCAGTGGATGTCAAACGGCGGCGGTTCCAGTGCCCAACCTGCGGGCGCAAGTTCTTGCAGCGCAGCCACTGGCGTGAGCATATGTACACACACACAGGCAAGCCTTACCGTTGCAGTGCATGCCACAAGTCCTTTTGCCGTGCCAGTCAGGCGGCGCGCCACATTTGCCGCCTGCTCTCCCAGGATGCCTACACCATGGTGGACCCCCAGTGCCTGTTGCTGTGTGATGGAGTAGATGGAAGCCAGACCGAGGCCCTCTTCTTGCCTTCTAGCCGGCCGTATAAGTGCCAGTCTTGCGCTACTCCTTTTAGTAGCCCTGCCGAGGTCTTTAAACACCACTGCAGCCAGGCAGTCCCTGCTCAGGGTTTTCTACGCCCACAAGACATGACCCAGAGCAATGGGTCCAGAGATACAAGCCCAGTCCGTCCTGATGGTGATGAAAGTTGAATAAGGCCCTTGAGCGTAAAATACTTTTTTGTTTCTTATGCTACAAAATTTGGGTTTTACAGGTTTTCGTGTACATTTCCTTCATGTTTCAGCTCAGTTTCAACATAGTATTTAATTTCGATATTTACATGTTCATATAGATACTATTTTCACTGAAGACTGTTTATGAACATATTTTTGATAACATTTGTTGTTAATAAACCTTTTGTGTAAGTAATATCCTGTGCATATGTGATTGTCTCTCAGTTGCCATGCATAGTGATGTGTAGCACCATATATTCTTGAGTGCTCAGTCATGGACTCTTCATATTGCTGCAACAAACATCCACAATATGGGACCACGCTGATTAATGCAGTTTTAGCTTATTCTATTTAATATCCTGGTAACACTGAATGGATGGATCAGCCAATTTCAATGTGGAAATCTCCAAAGTCTTTCAAAAAAAATCTCAGAAAAGTGGAGGCTATTAAATGCTTGTGCCTATAAATTTAGAGTAAGATGTCATAAAGTTCCTGTAAGTGTAATGGTCAGGTTTAGAAATGGTGAGTGGAATGTTAAGCATGCATATCTAAAACAACAGGACCTCAGAGCATTCAGACTTGAGACCAGTGTTGTGCATGATATAGTTGACTAAACAAGCTAATTTTTATGTGAACAGTTAGCTGAATGCAAAATATTTGCAAGACCTTGAGCTTGTGGTAGTTCCTTATGAGATTTTGAATTGGTCCTGATGACATGACAGAATGCCAATGTATTAGTCAGCTGTGTTTAGTCATAGTTGTCCCAGCCTGAAATTACCTTGACTTTACCATGGCTCTTTACCATCATTTTCTTACAGATACAAATTCTCTGTATAGCTAACAGGTACAGAATTTGTTCTGAATATATAGCCCCTGTTAAATAAACCAATAAACTAAACTTAACCCTCTGGACTATGATACCTATGATGTATAGCACCCACAAACACACCTCCCTAGGGGAGAGCAAAGATGAAAGACTGCAATCACTTACTACTTCAAAGTACATTTATATTTCTTTGAAGTTGCTCTTCCATTTACTAGTGATGGTTTGCTGGTTACAAAGTCACTCATTCCCCCACTGCCTAACAAACATTTGTTCTCCGCATTAAATATTTAACTGAAATATTGCACAAGTATAAATGTATTCATTCATTTTAATCTGTGAACAGAACTTTCAGCTGGCTCTTGTAAAGTGAACTTGCAGAACATTGTTTGAAACCCAGGACCACTGTTCTAGGACAACAGGTTTTCTGCTCCACCACTCCTCCATTTGTTGTGAAATCAAATCAGGGCCTTCCATTCCAAATGATGCCTAAATCGTCAGCACTCGTCACGTTGACCATTCTTTATGATTAACACAAGACCGAATGTATCTTTTCCTTTTTCTTCCTGTGTTCAAGCCATCAAATTGTTTTGAATTAAATGTTATTTAGACACTGACATGCATGGATAACTTTATTTAAATAAAACATACAGTAGTTTGAAGTTTATTAACTGTGCGGTATCTGTAAAAGTTACAGGTAATGTTCTATTCTATAATATTTAGTTATTTGTTAATGTCTCACATAGGGTGCTTAGGTATACAATTTGTACAATTACCATATGATGGATACAATTTAGATGAGATATAAAATAATCAAGGCAAAAAATCAATCACTCCTTGGCCATACTCCTCTAATAAACCTGTCATTTTTGACAGACACACATTTCTGTTATGCAACCATATACACAGACACAGAGTGTCTTTCAATTAGGAGTTTTGCAGATATCACATATTGCTGCTCCCCCTACCTTGCTGTCTCCTTTAAAAAATAGATATGCTGATCAGAGAAAGTCAGATTTAAGATAAGATCTTACAAAAATGTGAAATTCTTACACTTGCCAAGTTTATTCAACCAAACATATTCTCTGTAGTTGTCTCATTCAATTGTCACATGTGTTTTAAAAGCAGTGAACTTCTAACTTTGTTATTAATTATTGCGCAGATAAAAACATAATTAACATAATAATTAAAGATCATAATTAATGTAAAATTGGTTCACATTACATTATGTTGTAAAACTATATAAACTAAATTAATACATTCAGTACTTGAAATGAGGGATCCTATATGAAATGACCAATTAAACAGAATGCTTATTATTATGTACTTTGGTTAGAAACAGACTACCCTGTTGGGCTGCTGAATGACATACATAATTAATCTTTCTTTTCAGCGTAAGGAAAAATATATATATTTGACACAAATTCTGGACTATAGCATTTCTGAATTAAAATAAACCATCACTCTTCTTGGTAGAGTAAAAATGACTTTCTAATTCAATTTGAAATCAACATTAATTGATACGATAACCTAACAGTGAAAATGCTTCATCATAGTCATGTGCACTGCTGATAGTGCGATTAGTTAATCACATTGCCAAAACCAAAATGGCAAATCTGCACAATAGCTGCTTTCAGAATACTGTCCTCAGAACTGAGTTAGACTGTGCTGACGTGTCAAGATGGAGTCATCCGACGGTCCTCTGAAGAACTTCTGGTGACCTTACTTTTCTAGCATTCAACCTATAGAGGAAAAATTAAGAGCTTCTGGAATGTGTCATTTCTAAATATCTCATTAACTGTATAGTAACAGGTTACATAGCTATGTACTTACCAGCTTGCTTGCCTGTGCTGGTTGTATTGCAAAGGTGGTTTTTAAGTTCCATTGAGGGTTGAATCTGAATTCTCAGCAGCATCTTGGAATTCAAACTCTGATGAGGTTTGCAGCTCAGCAGCTGGCCCTTCCTCTGGCTTGAGGCTAGCTAAGTCTTCCTGGGGTTTGACTTCCTGTGTCACACTTACTTCCACTGTGGACTGAATTGGGTCACTGGAATATTCGGCTTGTGGGTAAACATATTCAACTGTCACAATTGGAGGACTGGCAATTGGCTGTGCCACTTCTACTTTAGGGGTCATGTCGTCCACTGCATCTTCCCACACTTCATCTTCTGTTTCTGTTGTATCTGTCTTTGTCTTTGGAATAGTTACCTGCAGTGGAATATGGACCATGACAGCTGACTTCTGTGCTGTTGCTACAGGAGGGGCAGCTACAACAGGAGCAGGGGAAACAGGGGCCGGCACAGCAGGGGCAATAGGAGCAACTGCAACAGGGGCAGGAGCAGCTATAACAGGGCCAGGGGCAAAAGGGGCAGCTTCAATAAGGGCGGGAGCAGCTATAACAGGAGAAGCCACAACAGGGGCAGGGACTAAAGTGGCTGCTACAACAGGGGCAGGGGCAGCTACAACAGGGGCAATAGGGGCAACAACAACAGTTGCAGCCACAACAGGGACAGGGGCATCAGGGGTTGCCACAATAGGGACAGGGGCAAAAGGGGCAGATTCAACAGGGGCAGGGGCAGCTATAACAGGAGCAGTCACAACAGGGGTAGGGGTTAAAGGTGCTGCTACAATAGCGACAGGGTCAGCTAAAATAGGGGTAGAGACATCTATCACAGGGGCAACTACCACAGGGGCTGGGGCAACAGGGACTGCTACAACAGGGGCAGGGGCAGTCACAATGGGGGCTGGGGTAACAGAAGCAGCCACAACAGGAGCTGGGGCAACAGAAGTAACCACAACAGGGGCTGGGGCAACAGGGGCTGCTACAACAGGGACAGGGGCAGTCAAAACAGGAGCTGGGGCAACAGAAGCAGCCACAACAGGGGCTGGGACAACAGAAGCAGCTATAACAGAGGATGGGGCAACAGGGACTTCTACAACAGGAGGAGGGGCAGGGACAACGAGGGTTGGGGCAACAGAAGCAGCCACAACAGGGGCTGGGGCAACAGGGGCAGGGGCAACTACAACAGGGGCAGGGGCAGCTACTACAGGGGCTGGGGCAACAGAAGCTGCAGCAACAGGGGCTGGGGTGACAGGAGCAGCAACAACAGGGGCAGACACAGTTGCAGCTACGTTAGGGGGCTCTGAGTCAGATTTTGCTATTGTAGATGTCACATGTATTGTGACTGTTACATTCACTGGAGAGACAGAAGGAACTGGAGCAATAGGAGCAGGGGGGCTTGCCTCCACAATTGGTTTTTCAGTCTGCACAGCTGCCATGGCCCGTACTTCTGGAGTTGTTACAATTGCTGTCTCTACTTTAGGGGGAGCAACAACTTCTGACTGTAACGAAGAAACAGTAACAGCTGGATCCACCTGTACTTCTGGCACAACCACACTTGGTGTTTCTACCATATGGGCACTTGCAATCGTTGCTTTTACTTCTGAGGCATCTGCAACAGTTGTCTCACTCTGACATCCCGGCACAGCTACCACAGCTGCCTGTACCTCAGGAGCAACCTCTGGAATTACAGCAGGGGCAGCAGTAATCTCTGTGCTTAACACTGGGGCACTTAAAACCTCAGTGCTCAGTACTGCTGGAGTGGTAATGTCTTCCATTACCACAGGGGCAGGAGTAACCTCTGCAATTACAGCTTGGTCAGGAGTAACCTCTGTGATTACCACTGGGGGAGCTGCTATTTCAGGTGCATCGACAACTTCAGTGCTGACCTCTGGGACAGCAGCAACTTGTGCGGTTACATCAGGAGCTGCAGAAACTTCTGAGCTTACTTCTGGAGCTGGAGCAATCTCTGCACTTGTCACCGGTACACTATCTACCTCTGCAACTACTTCAGGTGTAACAGCAGCTTCTGTGGTTACTTCAGAGGTTACAGCAACTACTGTACTTACTTCTGGAGCAGACATTGACGGTTCTTCTGGAAGACCAACAACAGCTACTTCTTCTGGTGTAGATCCCACCTCTGTTGTTTCTTCCAGCTTAGGTAAAACTGATGTTTTTACAGCTGCTGTTTCTACCTCTGGGATGGCTGCAACTACAATTTCTTCTTCTGGGGCAATTGTAATTGCTGTTTCTTTCTCCAGTGCAGCCTGCTGAAATGTCTCTACAGCCAGCTCACTTTCTATTGACTTCTCAACTTCCACTGTCGCAACAGTTGCTGTTTCTTCCTCCATTTTAGTGTTTACAGTTGTTTCTGTCTCCAGTGCTGACTGTACTGGTGCATCAACTTCAACTGCAGATACCACTGGGATCTCCGTTTCTATCTCCTGCACTTCTGTTATTTGTAATTCTGGCTCTGACACCACTGATGTCTCAACCTCCAGGGCTGTGATCACAGGTGTCTCTACTTCTGGGGCAGGTGCTACTGGAGTCTCAGCCTCTAGCTCTGTTACTGCTGCTGTTCCAACTACCAGCTCTGCTGCCAGTGTGGGTGCTTGAGCTTCTTGTGCCGTTTCAGTTATGGCTTCTTCTGGTGATGTTACAGATGCTATCTCCACCTCTGGTTCAGTGATAACAGGTGCTTCTACTTCCAGAGCTGTTACCTCTGATGTCTCTGTCTGCAGAGCAGCGACTGGTGTGTCCAGTTCTGGCTCAATTAAAGATGATGTCTGTACTTCCACAGCAGCTAAGAGTGCTGCTTCAGCAGAAGACTCAGACACTATTGGTTCAGCTGGTAGTGATGGTGCAGGTTCTTGTGTTTCCATCACCACTTCAACTGGTTGTTTTTCTGCCTCAGCCGCCTCTGCTTGGGCCTCCACTTCTGTCAGTTCCAACCCAAGTTCTGAGGTAGCTTCTTCTTCCTCTGCCACTGATTCTACTATGGCTTGTGGACTTGTGAAGTCTGTTCCAACATCTCCCTGAGTAGTTGCTTGGTCATCTTCTGGTGCTTTTTCAGATAGCAACAGAACATCCTCTAGAGGTACTGACTCATCTCCAATGGCAGACAGGTCTTCAACCTCCACATGCTGAATGATTTCTGGAACTGTCAAGGGAGCTACCTCTTCAGCTGGTTCTGTTTCCTCTTTCTCAGCCACCTCCAGTTCAGTGACTTCTTTCACAGTGACCTCATCTGCTGATGCTATTTCTAATGTGGACTCTTCAACAGGTTCTACTGATTGCAATTCTGCATCCTGTATTTGAACTTGGATTTCATGATCACCTGAACATACTGCATGCACATTTTCCATTGCAACCTCCTCAGTCTTTGACTCTAGCATCACAAAAGTTTCTTTTTCTTCTTCTAGTACTGGCTCAACAACATCAGCAGTCTCCTGCAACTCTGTAGACTGCAACGTTGGTGCCACAACTGGGATCAGAGCTTCAGACAACTCTGTGCTCTCATCTGTTGGGATGCCTAATGTTGAAGAGACAACTTCACATGTTTCACTCTCAGCCAGTTCTGCAAGAGTGCCATGAAGAACTTCAGCATCTGTTGTCGCAATGGCTGGGATCTCCTGCTCTTTCTCTCCTGTAACAATCACTTCAGCCAGGGTTGCTGACTCCAAACACACATCCTCCTCTACAGTTGAGTCCATTGGCCCTTCCATTGTAGGCCTTGGTGTATCTTCTGCAATAACTTGCCCTTCCAGATACTGTGCTTCTCCTTGTATTGCACTGGTAATGGCAACATGAATGGGTACAAGCTCTTCTAGGCCATTTACTAACTCTGGCTCCTGTTGATTCTCAAGCACATAGGTCATCTCTTCACTTTCTTCAACATTAATGGCTTCCTCTGCTCTGGCCTCCTCTGCTTTCTCTTCCCTGCTGTCCTTCTCATGGACCTCAGTTATTATTTCTTTTACCTCAGCTTCATGAAGTTCGTCTTCTGCAATTCCTGCTGCTTCAAGTTCCATGACCAAATCTTCTCCCGGTGCACATTCAGTAGGCAGAGCTTCACTAACTTCAGGGGGTGCCTCTATTGTTGCGATGGGAGGCATTTCTTCAGTAACACCAATATCTTCAGTTGAAAGACCTATGCAGATGTTGGTTGCCTCAAATTTCTCATGTGCAGTAAGAATCTTTATCTCTTCAGTAATGGACGTTCCTAACAATTGTGGTGTAAGAGACATAGCTGCAACTTCCACAATCTTTTCATTATCTGTCACTGATAAGTTACTTGAAATTATGCTGACAGTTTCCACAGCTTCTTGCAGGACAACGTCTGTATCCTTAATATCTCCCTCTGAGGCTACAGGTGTTGAGGCACCCGAGGACTTTGGAGACTCTGATAAGTGAGATACAGCTGTCACAAACGAAACTTCGGTTGGTGGCTCAGCAGCTGTGAATGCTTCAGATGTCCACTCTACAATGTCTTCTGCAATTGTGTCATCTTGGCAAGCCTCCTCACCAGCAGGTGATACAATGCTCTCTTCTGGTATATCACTGAGCGGCTGATGCTTAGTTATGTAGTCTGTCAGGTCTTCAAAGTCTTTTGGAATTGTTGCTACAATTGGAGGGCCAAGATCATCATCAGGTGGAGGTAGTTTCTCCTCAGTTTCCTGGGTAATGTCTGTGGGCTCCTCACCTTTTGGAATTGTTTGTACCATGCTTGGTTCTATCACATCAAATTCAGACAAAGGCACCACTGATGGTGTTTCATCATCTTCATCTTCTGATCCAACATCTTTACCAGCTTCATCAGAGGATGTCTGTTCCTGTCTTCCAGCAGACCTTCGCTTTTTGCGTCCTGAAATTAGTTTCTTGACTGAGAATGAAGTTTCCTCTTTTGTGGTTTCACCATCAGATGGGATTTGTTCACCTGATTCTCCTACTCTTAACTTCCTCTTTGGGGTTACAAGCTTCTTCAGGGACTTCCATGTTGATCCCCCATCACCTTCAGCAGGGCTGCCAGATTGTTCTAGAGAGGAAGACACATGCTCATCATCTCCTTCTAAAGAACTTCCCAGTGGAGATTCTGCAGTCTTTCCTTGGTCATCCTCAGGCCTGCTGTCCTTCTCAACTGCAACCTCATCTTCTGAGTTTGAACCTTTTCTGCTCCTTTTCTTGGTAGATCCGCCACATATGAGGGCCTCCCAGGAAACAGATAAATCAGACTTCTTTTTGGGCTCTTCCAGACTAGGTTCAGTTTGCTCAGGCTCCTCACTCGGTTTAACTTCATCTTGTGTTTCAGGACTTGGCATATCTGAGGAGGTCTTTTCTGTTACTTCGTCTTCACTCTCAGCCTTAGGCCTCTGCCTTTTAGGAGTGACAAGTTTTCTGAAGGAACTCCATGGCCTTTTTCTTTCCCCGTCTGAAGCTCCTTCACCATCAGACTCATGTTTAGACTCATCTTTGCTTTTGTCTTCTGGAGAGGAGACAGGGGTTTCCTCTTTTTTTGAGGCATCTGTTTTGGCTTGTTCTTCAGCAGTAGTTTCATTTGGCTCTGGTACCTTTAGTTTTCTTGCAGAAAGTCTTGAGAAAAGTCTTTTGAGAGGACTACCTTCAACCTTTGGTTTTTCTTGAGACCCTAACAGTTCACTCTCATTTGTCCCAGCAGGGGCATCTTCCACCTGGCATTCCTGAGCAGGCTCTACTGCTTCTTGCTCCACAGCTTCTTCTGTCTCATCTTTTTCGATAGTTTGGAGCTCTTCACCAGCAGCCTCCTCTTTTATTTGTTCCTCTTTCCTCTTTTTCTTCAAACCAGAAAAAATTCCAGTGGTGAAGAATTTCTTAATTGGAGACAAATCTTCCACCCCTTCCTCTGGACTCGTTTGTTCCTGTACATCAGACACACCTTCTGTAGGTGTCACCTCTTCGTTGGGAGCCGATGTGTTTGAGCTCTGTTGTACAGCTGCTTCATCAGTTACTTTAGAGAGTGGTTCAACAGCAGCAGAATCAGCTGTCAAATCAACACAAACAGGTTCTTCCTCAGACTTTCCCTCTGCATCTTGATCTGTGGTGATGGGGATAGTTTCTTTGGAGTCATCAGATTTCAATCCCTCCTTCTGACTTTCATCTTTTGATTGATCTGTTTTTTTCTCTTCTGCTTTATCCTTAGTCACTGTGAATTTCAATTCAAAGAACTTTACTATTTTCTTAAAACCTATTTCTTCTTCTACAGTCACAGTGTTTTTTTCCTCCTCCTTATTTTTATCTGTCACTGGAGCATCTTCAGAAATCATACACTCCTGGTCTTCATTCACATTGATCACTGCAGGTTCGACTGCCTCTTCGATTACAGAAGGACCATCTGCAGCAACTGAAATTAACAAAATACATATTACTCCACATTACAACAGAATAATAATCTATTACGATGTATGTGTTAATCTAACACAATGCTGTCATGCATTGACTGTGTTATCCATCAGTATCCACTACCTAACTAGCCTGGGTGAACCAGATTTCCCAGTTACCAAAAGGGATGGATGTTACATGATGACAGACAAAGAGGCACAGTTAGCTATGCAGTTAGTACCAATGGCTGCACTAGTGCTAGCATTTAAGACACACTTTGATGTTCTTTGGAATTAAAACACCTACATTTAAAACTGTCTTTGCTGCACTTCTAACATGATTTGATATGAGTTTCATGCAACAAGTTTTATTTAGCTGCTGGTTACACCCCTGCATGTGATGAATAGTCCCCAGTCTCTGTCGTCTCAGTCTTAAATGACATCCTGTGAGAACAGTCTGGTGCCAGCCAGGCTAATCCACTACCGGAGAGTCTACACAAAAAGTGCCTACAGGCACAGTGCATGCAGCACTGGTCATCATATTGGAGCGGTGAAGAGCCACTGAGTATTGAAGATCCACAAAAATCTAGTATTTTATAGCATTTTTGCATACCAACAAATATTACACTTAACACTGCACTGAAGTTGGATCCCCTGCAAAATATCAACACTAAACAAGTATTATAACTGTGCTCACCCTCTGCCAGGTCCTTCTCCTCACAAAGGCCATTTAACGCCTCAGTTTGGTCCTCTGGGGCCCCATTCATGCGGGAGATCTGCCCATTCTTCTGTAGTAACTAAAGAATAGAAAAGAAGAAAGATATGACTGCTATTCCTTCAGAAAAAAATATACACATATTTCCTGCAAGAGCGTAAACTGAGTTTCGACCAAATATTATAATATCACTTCATGAAAAGATCTTGTTACTGGTTTCACTTTTCAACATCAATTGCATAGTGTTAATACATCTGTTGACACTCAAGGCGTGACACTTGGCACTCTTTGCTGTAGCGCAAAATAGAAAGCAGTTTGAGTTTTCCAACATCATCACAACTGCCATGTCATTATCTGTACCATCATAATAATTTGAATGCTATAGTTCACTGGCATGATGTCTAATTAACACTATAATAACAAACCAAAAACTTTTTCCTGTGACTGACTTTCCTAAGAATCCCTCTTTCTACATGTCAATACCACTTTTTTCACCAAAAACAATGTAAACTTGCACAGACACATTAATGAAGAAGACTACAGATGACAAGGCAATATTTTCCACTGTTGAAATGTGTTAGGTCCATGCAGTAGAAGAAAAATATAGGTCACTCTTTGACTGTCAAATCCACCGCTGCTGCCCCACTAACCTTAGTTCCAGTACAGCAGACGTAGGAGTTCTTTTCCCTCCAGAGAAGCTCAATATAGGGAGAAGAGAGAGTTACCTTTCCTACTGCTAATCTGGCATGATTATATGAGGAATAAAAACTATTTGGCACTTTACAAGAATCCCCTACTACATTTTAGAGGTTTATTTCATATATGTCATATGGACATTAATTAAAAAGATGCTAAAGAAATTAACTAGTGGCTTGTAAGAAAGTAGTGAATGAATGCCTTGTTGCGCTTGGCCTTACTGAAAAGCACTGACAGGTGGAAATCATGATGAGCAAAATAAACTGAAGATCAGACTAAAAAGCACATGTCATGTGTTGCATAAATATTGTCATTCAGTCTACATTGGCACAAATGTTTCCAGCAATTTGGCTACATTGATAGGGTGTATGTCACCATGGGTGACCCCCAGTTAAACACTATAAGCTGTTCAGTCCGAGACTTTTTTGTTTTATGGAGAGCATTGAAGCAACAATAGACAGAAAAAAAATGGAATTCAAAGAAAGGTAACAATGCAATTCTTGTATTGTTGCACATTCAGCAATGATGCAATAATGCAATAATTCACGGTAAATACTGTAACTTTAATTTTCCCAAGGTAAGCAAATATGCAGACAAACCTTCATTTGTTAAACCATAATCACAGGAAGTTGCAATAATGCAATAAAAATAGAAGGAATGTAAACATTTAAATCAATACATTCAAGACCACATAACTTCTTTTGACTAAGAAATACTTCTTATCACACCCACTAACAGTTAGAATTACATTTCCTCTATTAGATTCCAGTGACATGTCTACCACCACATGCTATGTAAAGATTACAATGTAGAATCAGTAACATTGTTTTAAACAACAACCACAGAAAATTCTGCAGATGAATGTTCCCTCAAGTCACTTTTTAAGTACCTGTCACTTATTTTAAAAAACTGCAAGCACACCAATAGCAGGCTTCTGTCTGATATGGAGGACTTGTAGCTAATTAAAGAAACTGAATAAATCAATAAACCAGTGCTATCCAAACATCCACTAAAAGCTCCACATGACAGACTTCCTCCTAAGCCATATCCCGTATCGCTTCTCATCGATGGGCTCTGCAGACTTGAGAAAAAAATCTGCCCTCTGTCACCAGGGGAAGGGGAATAGGGTCTTTCAGCAGTCAAACATGTCAGGATATCCCAGTAGAGAAAGTGTCTCAGAAGGACTAGTTTGCAAATGAACTCCCACGGTGTCTGCCCATGTGGAATTATTGGTGAATGTTCTATTAAAGCAGTTGTCTGCCTGAAAGCTGTCTACAAAGTTTGTGTTTTACAAAGTATTGAACTGGTGATCTGGCATATGTACTCAAAATGAAAAACAAAACAGAACAAAAAGGTTTAGTACATCCTGACAGATAAATAAGATAATGTATGTTTTCTAGACTAAAAGGTCTAAAAGCTTAAGTGCTGCTGTGCAGAAGATGATCTAGGCTATTAAAGTAAAAACTTTGTTTACCTACCTCCAAGCATAACCAACTTGGAGGTGTTTTTATACTTTCTTTTTAATATGTGGGCTATATTACACTGTAGGCCTTCTGTACATTGCCTACATAACATCTACAAGCTGTTACAACCATTTTAAGTTGTCTGTTATGCCGTCACTGACTGTATTTGAGATATAAACAAATCAGAAGGACAAATGTATCTGACATATATAAAGAATATATAAAGAACATGTAATATATTTCTCCTCAATCCCACATATAGACAATTGGGGATTCCCTTAAAACTATGTCAATAAATTAAACACAAACTTAGATGAAACATTGCACTGCGTAGTGCTTTAAATAAGAGGGGGCCTTTTTGGCACAGGTCTACTCTCAAGCTGCTGCAGCATCAGCACCTACTGCCAAACCGCGCATCACCGCGGACTTCTGCCTGAAGCAGCCCAGCGCAGTATCCAGCGGAAATACTTGCATTATGATGATATCTGCCTATAACATGCTCTGCATTGAAGCCGTGTTGTTGCTACCGATCGCATTTGGAATGAATAGATAGCATTGCCGATCCGGCGTGAAAAACTTTGCCACCGATTTGCTTGCAAAAATAGCAAATAGCCTAACCACCACGTCCACAATGACAATGCTTCTAAATATTTAGCCTACCATAAATGGCATAATATAATCTAGCATTAGTGAAAAATAAACAAGTCAACAAACTCCGACAACACTCATAAATGTAGCTTGGCTTAGGCTACTTAGTGTCCACAAAAGACTATAATCGGTATCTAAGTGCGATGAAAATGTTATGTACCAATCTATTTACCTTGACTTCGAGATTTTCCTCTGCCTGCTCTGCATTCTCCTCCACATTGTCCTGGACTTTCGCATCGTCCTCGGGGATGCCGTCCCGCTGCGCAGATTCCGCTGCCCCCATGTTAAAAGCCCAATGCGTTTAGTCGCCTTCGTCCAGTGAGCTGCTAACAGTGGCAATGGCAAAGGAAATCCAACAGCCTTTAGGCGATGGCACTCTCCCGGACAGTCGAACCCACAAATGATGCTTGCCGTGGGCCCGCGAACTCTTTTAGGAAAGTGCCTCCCCCGACTGTCATCACATGCACAAAACTCAGGCACGCCTTGCTGCATCACAAGGAGGCAAAAACAAGGAGCTAGAGCCGTTGTCGGAAGCCTAGCAGGCACTATCCCACCCAAACTTATTTTTTCTCCCAAATATTCTGTGAAACGTAATTAAATGCGATTAATTAATTATCCCAGGGCAAGGTCATCGTAATTTTGCCTCATCATCTTTGAAAACAAAGTTGTAGGCAATGGTTATTGACCCAATCTCAAGAAAATCACAAATTGCATTTTTGCAGCTTGAAGAATAACTTGGTAATGCAATGTGTGTTTTCTTATGGGAGACAAATGTCATTTTTAAACATTAGGTTAATCCCTGATGTAATTAAATGTGAGTGCCGAGTGGACAAGCCTAATTTTGAAAAGCTGTTGATGGAGATGCATCTTGACTTGACATCAGACAACATCAGTCTTCTCTAGAGAAACAGACCTGTACACGTTAAATTGATCCATGGTTCAAGAATAGCATTTGCATATTTTGTGATAACTATCAAACAAAACAACACAAGATGTTTTTGTCTTCACAGGTTTTGTCAAAACAACAAGATACCTTAAAGAGCTTTGCAGATAATCTGTTGTGAGAAGCAGATATTATTAGAGTAACAGCCTACTTATGACTTGCTGGTCATTACATGGAATTTCTGTCTGTTAGGACTGAACTGGCTGAAGTATATGCCTCATACTTTGAATTGACAGAAATCAGACAAGATAACAAAGTTGAAGGGTACTGTCAGTATCCTGACAGTCATGATCTAGCTTGTTCTACCTCAAGTTTAGGTAGAGCCATTGGGCCCTGAACATGTTTTATCACTAAATGTCACTTCCAGCATTACACATGTTATGACCAGCAAGTCATGAGTAAGCTGTACATCAGACTGATAGCATCACTCAAAGGAACCTGACCAGGGCTAAAGGCCTAGCTTGTGTTTGTGTATGTGTGAGTGTGTATATGTATCACAGTTGTCTTAACACAACATTTGTTGCTCTACCAGGGACATCAACTGCAGGAAATTGTCCTACAGCTCAAGCCTATGATGTCTTTCCACAGCATTAAAGGTCATCGTTGCTATCTCCTTAGATATTTGATACAGGTTTAAGAGAGAGAGAAAGACAGAATATAGGGAGAGTTGTTTTGGTGTTACAGAGGTCATCCTGCGCACTTCAGACGGGGGCTTGAATCTGTGACCTCACAACAAGAACAACTCCTTCCAAATCAGGAGGCGTGCACCCTAGTCAGTCGACCGAAAACCCCACATTCCCAGTTAACTGACTAGGAGGCACTTTGAAGTGTCAGGAGGGAGGTTTACTAACATTCTACACGAGCAGCTGTGCCAGTTGGCATCAGTTCCACTCACCCCCCTAAATCTCACTCCCGACTGGGTTCACAGCACCACTGTAACAGATGTCATCCTGCATAGCCCAGCCCAGGGCTTGGACGCACAACCTCACAGCAACAGCAACCTCCAGTAGAGAGGCGAACGCCCTAGCTAGTCAACCAAAAAGCTCAGGCTCTCAGTCAACTGACTAGGAGGCTCTTGAAGTGTCGGGAGGGTGGTTTACCAGCGTTACATGCATAGCTAGGCTAGTTGGCATCCATTACATTGGGCATAAATAACCAGAGGATGCTCTCAGATATCTGAGCTATACTCAGAACTGTAGTTGATAAGATAAGATGTGCTAAGTTTTTTACAAATTCAATTGGACTACCAAAGGACTTACTCACAGTTGTGTTTGGGCAACTGGCCAATTGATCTTAATTCTGCTGAAGAAATGTAGAGGTGTTTTGTTCTGTTTGTTTGTTTTTGCTGATGTTGTGGCTGCGGATGGATTCATAGGCCTGTGTGTAGTCACCACTAGTCCCTTTAAAATATTGCCGTCTTTTTTAAGTTGTAGTTCATCATTTTATTACTTGGAGCAATGGCATTTTCTTACCATTGCAGTGAACCATTGCAATAGAAATTAAAGCTTCTTTAAATGGGTTAAGTGGCCTGAAACTTTGGCATTTATTTAACACGTTGCCTTGACTCCTCATTTGGTGCAGACTGTTGTAAATGGTAGGGTAGATACTGATGAATAGAACTCCTTGTGTCATAAATTGGGACTTCACAGCCAAAAGCTTCCTCACACAAGAACTGGTTCAGGGCTTTCTGACAGACATGGTGTGGACAAAGTGTCCTTCTTAATGAGCTGAAATACATCAGCACTCTAGTATGTCAGCTGTGATGATATTAAAGGCATGCGGCATAGTCTAGGTCAGAGGCTTCAGCAACATTGGTCCACCATCACCCTTTGCAGTCTAGATCACTTCTGTGTAGTTTGGTTATATTTGATTATGGAAATAGTAAATAATTACATTTGTGTCATTAAAATAATATTTCATTAGTTGGTGTAAATATTTGTTACACCCATTAAAACTTATTATTGACTTCCAAGAATTCCATCAGTAAATAGGACATTGCAGAAGTAGGAATATCAGCCATTCATACAGTTTATAGATGCAGTTTATCAACCTTGTCCAGAGCATCTTCACTGCAAATGAGCGAGGTGGCAGATAATGCTTACATGGCCCTGAGTAATTAGTTCTCTGAATTACTTGACCCAAATCCGGGTACAATGAAGGATTCAGAGATAGGTATAATCTGCACTCATGAATACAGCACAGGGCACTTTGGGCTCCCTGTAGAACCCTTTTCCAACAAAAGCACTTCTTTGGTTTAGTTTTTGTTCAGATTTAAAAACAAGGGTTGGAAATCCTCAAAAAATGTAATACATACCACAAGTAATTCTCCTTGAATCGGTGGCTTGGAGCACCTAAAGGCTTAACAAATTCTTATTTGGTTGCCAGTCTAAGTGGTTTAAAATAGGCTCCCAAGAACAAGTTTAGTTTTGTGGAAGGGATGGCTAATTCTTTAAGGGGACAGTCCACATTTTCTCAGCTGGGAGGTGTGAAAGAAAGAATGAAGTCACCTCTAGTTGCCTAGGGATCCTTTACCGTTTATTCAAACATAATAATTCTGCTTTATCATTTCATCAAATTACAAATTACAGATTGGGGGTTATCATGGTGACTTACCTACATGAAATCATCTACTCTTTTGGACACTCATTTCCCTAGTTGAGTGATTGTGTGATAGTAGCTGTATATGTTTGTGATATTTGATGTCTTTAGATATGTCAATAAATTATGATTTATGAATTATGAACAAGGAGAATAATCAGGGGATTAGACAGATCAGTAATTTATTAAGAGGTAGCGTCACAGGTTGAGTTGAGAACCTCTTCTCAACGCTGATAAAAATCCATGATAATCCATGATGAGTCCCATGATAAAAGTCCTATTGGAAACATATATGATTCTTATCTGTTCTTATATAGAATTTATGCAATTCCTGTCAACTTTTTCTGATTATCTGTCATTCTGAGGACATAATAAGTGTATTTGTGTATTTATTTATCATGCAGTGTTTATTTGGATATGGTTTTGTTGTTTTTCACTCTGACAGACTGTCCATTCCTTGTGAGTTGGTGTTTATAATTAAAAGCAAGAAACCTGAAATCAACCTTAAAACAAGTCATCTTCCAATCTACCTTTGTCTATGTGCATGTGTACTCTTATACAGCATTCAACGCAAAGCATTTTAAAATAAATCTTACACAGCAAGACATAAAGAAACATGCAGCACATATACATCTGATTAAAGTTAATATACACAGATTTTAGGAATGTGCAGAGGAGGGAATCTACCATCTTCTGAAAATGGAAACCTGTTATGTAATGGGAGTCTTGAGGGAACAGAAAGTGTAGACCGATTTTCTTTCAGAGAAACAATTGTTTTGTCACAGAATCTTTATGGCAAAGGCCAACACTGACAAACACATCCAATCACAAAAAGAAAAACAAAATTTTGACGTCCAAAAGCAAACAGTTAAAATGTAAGCGGATGAGATGATTGCCTCAACACAGAGGGAATTAAAATCAACTGACTGGTCAAATGTTATGCTGGAGAGAAACAGTCTTCATCGTAATGCAATTTAGAGATTAAAAGTAGCCATGTGAACCAAGCATCACAAGATCGGTAAACAACCCCTGCTCACAGGGGCCTGAAACATTCCCTCTCATCCTGTCGGCTTAGACAGAACTCCCATAATTCAATGTTCATCAGCAGACAACATATTCATCTCTTATTTACAAAAACTTGACCCATGACCCTATATAAAAGTATCAGCAATTTGCCATACGGAGAATGTTCTCCATTCTTACTTTTAAGTATGTACCAGGGTCAACAGAGTTTGAATAGGAGTGCTGTCCTTTGCAGTTTTTTTAAAGAAAACCACAAATAAAAATGGAGAAGCCACCTCTAAAGACATCGTCAGTTTCCTCTCAGGGACAGTGGTAATATTTTCTCACAAGTTTGATACCAGCATCCCTGAGGAGACCTCTTGAAAGAAACTCCTCCCTATTTTAAGCAATATTCAGAGATATAGAGGGGAATGGATTCTTAAATATACTCTAATTCAATTAATAGGTTTTTGATCTGTAGTGCATGCATTATCAGGATGGATTCTTGGCAAAAAAAAAATCATCAGAAGTAGAAAGGAATGATTGTTGGGCTTTACTCTTCAAAAGAGTTTCTCTTTCTCATGCACTCCTCATGATGTACATTCAACTTTACGTAATTTCTACATCATTGATTCCCCCATACTTCATCTCCTGTTATGCTCACTTTAGTACAATCATAATGAAAACACAAAACATTATCCTTTTTATTACTGAGATGCTCCCCTCAAAAGACAAGAATGTATTTCTGAACATTTTTATCTGTGTGTAGACAGATATAATCTGTATGACTTTGTTATATTGTGGTGAGAAAATATTTGAAGACATTAGGAGAGATTAAGCAAAATATTTGAAGATTTAGAAGAGATTAAGCATAAATGCTTGCTACAAAAAGTATTCTTGAAATCAGAACTGCTCCAATAACAAAAAAGAGACTAGCTCTGATTCATATCCTGATGGTCAATAAGTGATGTTGACTTAATGTTGACTAAACTTTTATCAGCAAATTAGTTTTATGTAGTTTTCCCACTGTAACTACATAGGCATGCATTAATGGTATAATAAAGACTGAGTTTGTTCTGAGCAAAAATGACTCTTTTAATTGTGCTTGACAGCAACTGTGAGGTCATGAGCTGACTTTTCAAACTTCAGCCTAATTCATCTCTCCTGTCAGAAAAAAAAAATCTAAACACAGAATAGCACACAGAGCAGGAATTTGTCCAACAGATAAGACAGCCAGTATCTCAGGATAAAGGGAACTTAAATTAATTTAACTCTACCATGGAGTCTAACAGAGACTTGAAGAGTCAGGACTGCTCAAAGTTTTGGACTTTCTTAAGGCTTTTTAAGTGAAGACTTATCACCATGTGGTTGTGGAAAACAACAAATTTATTCATTTATATATGTACACAAATTAGTAATTCTTAGGGAGTATTTTTAGACTTGACAGGTGAACCAAATTTGGACCAAAGTGATCATCTCTACACTAGGTTCAACCAAGGTGAACTCTAGCGTCAAATTAATGTTGAGTTTCCCTGAATCTATAAAAGAGTTTTACATTCTATCTCACTGTGAAACCCTAGTGTTCTCTGTCTGCCTTCATATTTCTTCACGTCTCCCATATATCCATACAACCACATCCATAAATACTTCTATGACTGTAAGAAAATAAATGTTTTATTTATTTATTTTTAGGAAGTGAAACAATAAGTGCCTCAGAGGAGGGAAGCTATCCTGGGAACACATGACACACATGAAACCTAATGAAATAAGATGGACACTGGTGTTGCTGTGCAGATCCCCGACCCCTGCTAATGGGATCAGTTAATTTGAGTCACATCTCACAGCCTGGCTAACCCAAAACAGCTGATGTTTTCTTCAGACAGTACATTTTATGAAAACTCCTGCTGGGGCTGTAGGTTGTTCATGCTCACATACGCGTGCTGATGTGCCTGTAGTTGTGCTGCTTTGCTCAGCTGTGTGTGTTTATGAATGACTGTGTGTGTGTGTGAGGGGTGGGGGGGAGTGGATGGGTGTGTTTAGAGATGGGTCTGTGGGTGCGGGTGAGAGAGAGAGAGGGCCAGTGAGGGAGGGATGAACAGTCTGTATGTGGTAAATGCTTTGTCAACAATTATTAAGCAATAGTCCGTATCCAATTAGATTACATACAGGTGTAGTTATAATCAGCATTTTATTTCTTCACCTTGAAAAAACAGTAATGACCAAGAACTTTCCCAACCAGCAATGTACTAACCAGTGTGACTATATTACATAATAGCATGCCGTGGTCCCGAGTTATCAAATGGAGACTGAATTGAGAGAATTAAATCACTGGTTGAAGTCTGCAGTGGCATGAAACTTTAAAAGGGCAAATAAGGTAATTGACATCGCAACACTTAGGTCCACGCTGCCTAGTGTAAAGGGCGGGGAGCGGGTGCATTATTGTCTCAGGGACTGAACTCGTAGAGTTTCTCTTAGGTACTGAACTTAGGTGCTGATCCCTTCGATATAAAGGTTTACAGCAATGTTAAAGACTATAATGAATACAGATAAAAGTAAAAAAATACACAGTGTATGCTCAAGTTACCACATCTGATATCATTAACAAACTTATTTGGAGAGTATGTCGATTCATATAAATTACATCTTTTCACTGTGGGGCCCTTACCTCAGTTGAATAATACTGTGCTATGATTCTACCAGTAATGATACATCAAGGTGCTGATTAATAAAGACTGTACTGTGTCTTACTGTGTGAGGTCTAATTGGTTATTTTAAGACTTGGGTTGTAAAATAGTAGCCACACTTAGCTTCTTAACTCAAGGTATTAGTCAAACCACTTTTTAAAATGCATATAGCATATAGCTAACCGCTTAAAAACTAATATTGCACCCAATGTACAAAACAAATATTCATTCAAAGTAGGCTGACCAACAGTCTGCAGAGAACTTGTGGTAGACAGTCAATCTCATTATCAAATTGTTACAGTCATTACTATATTGGAGTGAAATGATAAATACAAATAAAATAAAGTAAAATCTCGATCTCATTTAAAATCAAAATTGAGGTCTACCAAAAAAAGTGAATCATGCCCCTGATAAGATTGTTATTTTGATGATCAATGTTTGGTAATGCAATAAGCCCAGCACTAAAAAGTCCTTCTCTTGTCTCTGTGGAGCCCTTGGAAAGTAAACGTGCCCAGGCTTTGTCACAAGGTCTGTGCTCTCCCACAGGAGCAACAGTGTGCTGTCATTATGGACGGAAACATGCTAACATAATTTTGATAATTCAGTAACTGGCCTGCCCATGTGTGCATGAGGCTAGTCCTGGGGGGGACCTGCGCATTGGACAACCTGGTCAGCTGTCTGAAGATGTGAGTTATTGGTACTCTCCCTAAATATCATATTGTGTGTGGCATTTGATTAACAAGCCACCCACCCCTTCTCAGGTCCTAACACTAATATCTTAGGCCAAAAGGGTCCTTGTTCTTTGAACACCATATTTTTAACATACAGTAGCATGATGCTGACATGGTATGACCTGTTACTGTAGCAGTGTATCTAACGCCAAATGAGAGGCATGGGTTTCACGTAAATCATGCCATGTCGTGCACCTAAGTGTATTCTTCACGACTAGCACATACAGTTATAGACTTCATACAATCCATGTTTTCTAGTTCTCTTGGAGCATACAGTACTACAGTACAGTACTCAACCTTCTACTTAAGGAGTACATTGTTTAGGTTATTGGATTAGCATTTTATTCACAAACATGCACAAAAAGCAAGAACCCATAGTTCCACCCAAATATAAGAAGTTAGGGTAGTAAAAGGATACACAGACAATTAATAACCTGAGCTGGGCACTGTGACCCTCTTCCAGGAAATAGTCTGATCAAAATAAGTCTCATCTGACCTCCTGGATCTGATCAGATTTGGATTAGAGTGCAGCATGACCTTTTGAAAACCATTAGTTTCTCCATGTGATCGTTTTCTGATATGAATATGTTGTTTCACAGCTGATACTGAGGTATAGGCCTCAGGTATGAAGTGTATGCAGCCAGATGGATTAAGATGGATAGGTCTACTAAAACATGTTTACACTTGATTAAAAGCAATGCTATGAAAAGTGTGTATCAGGAGACTGTTTGTCCACAAAACTAATGCCCATGGTTATTTAGAACCATTTAAAGAGATTAAATGTTTGTGCCTACATTTTGGGCTGCAGCCACCTCTCTCAGGATGATGGTTCTTATTATCAGGTCATTCAAATTGAATTACTTAGAAAATCAGCTTTATGTACAAGAGACTCCATCTAACAATCGGCTATTGTAACAGTTGCAAAAGCTCCCACTGTGTATACTTCTTAATGCTCAAAGCTGATGTTTCATTAGCAAACAATCTGTCTGGCTTTTTAGAACACACTATTGCCCTCTTGTGGAGCAGATTTGAAGTTATGAGGTTTTTCTTCTGTGTTTTATTCTGCCAATTATGCCTAAGAATTAATCGATTTTTGTCATTTTCCGTCTTTTCGTCCTTGTTCCATTTTTATGCGGGCATCAAAGTCCCATCTGTATCAGGTATCATCAATCTATTCTTACACCGATATGTTATGTAGCTCTGTCAGTCTATGATGTTTTCACTAGAAATAGTGTGTTTTTTTCCATGGCTTAAATTCAGACATCTATTAACTGTAATTGTAACTGTAAATGAACAGATAACTACTACATATATGCATAATGCAGTTGTTCAGGCAATTTTTAAAAGGATCCCTGACATTGGCCTTATACAACTGATGCTGGTATCAGCTATATTATTATATATATATTTCTAAACTTTTAATAAAACCAAAAACATTTTCAATGAGTATTTTCAAATCATGTTTATGTAGCTGCCACCAGCATCAGTCTTGTAAGGCCAACATGTCTTACCAGCTTAAGATGCTATGGCTCCTCTTTGCTGATAGGCCTATAGGGTGGTTGGGCAGCTTTCAAGTGTAAACCAATACTTAAAGGTTTGGCTGGTTTGGCCATCAACATCATTTGTACCAGCCCTTTAGTAGACAAGTGTAAAAGAAGCACCATTTGATGTCAGACATGTTGACTTAATATAATGATTAGCTCATTCTAAATTAAATTAGATGACTTCATGACATCAGAAAGAAAGTGCATGCAAACTATTGTGTAGACAAAGCTGGAGATTTTCCATCGCGTAAGTATTGAGCTGCAAAAAGTCATACTGGAAATCTCAGTCTCTTTCAGCTTTTTTTATAAATGGTGAAGAAGGGATTCACAGGCTGAGATTCAGTTACAGCTTTGCGCAAAACAATCAATATTTTCAGTAAGCTTAAAAACAATACATACAATACAAAGCTAGGTATTTTTTATAATGTAATCATGCAGGGTAATAAAAATACATTTTGTTTCCTTGCAATGGCCATTTCAGGTGAGTGGAACAATATATTTCCCATGTTTTAAAAATGTTCATGCACCACACATTGTGGTTAAAGTAGGCCCACTATAGGTTTGATAAACTGTACCTCACTAAAGTAGAGGACCCCTGTCCTTAACAGAAAAATATTATGGTGTCAAAGCTTCAGTCTTTCTGACACATTATGTTTGCACTGAAGACATACAAAAGACCTATACATTACATTGCAATCCACTGATATTATACAATTAGCCTACAAAATACAACAGACCTATTAATGTGTTGTTGTACCATACTGTAGCCTTGCCTGTAGCAATTAATATGACCTAGGCTACTCTTTTGCCTATGCCTTTTTTCCAGGCCCCTCTTTTAGGATACTTTTTGTGAACTGCAGGTAGGTCTTTAATGGAAACAAGAAGTTGACTGTGTTTAGTGTCCTTGTCCTATTAGCTCAAAAAACATACACAGAGTTTACACTACAGGCTGTCAGCCCTGCTTGTAGTTCAATCTGCTTAATCCATATGCTAATTTTTTCAGTTTTAAAAGTGTCATAAATTGATAGAGATTTAAAGGAAAAATCTGGGGTTAATCAATCAATAGCCCTGTTGTTTGAAGTCACAGAGTGCTGTCTGTAAGAAAAATAACCAGAAAATTTGATGCAAGATTTTAAAATCATCATTATTTTATACGTTTTAAAATCATTATCTCAGACCACAATGAAATGAAGTGTCCATGACCAAGGCCTACTTCCTTGGTCAAGGCAGCTCTGATATTTCAATTCCTCTCACCGACTAGAGGCCCCATCACATTACTGACTGCTCCTGATTTGCAAATGTAAAGAATATCTATTTTTGCTCACAAAATATAGGCTAGCCTACTAATTTCTTTGCAGTATGTTAAAATATCAATGTTGCCTTCATTGCATGTCGGTTACGTCTAGGATACTATAGGATGACTTTGTAATGCAGACTTAGAGTGCAATGTCATTTCAACCAAATAGTTTGGTTACCAATTACCAATTTTTTTTTTTTTGGTTAAAATGTGTTTTATTTGGTGTAGCCATTTCCTTATTTGCTGTGAACCTCTTTAAACAGGCGGCTTTTACTTCCTCGTGTCACTACATAGATTCTTGTATCAATTGTCAGTGACAACTTCAAACTGTAAAACGGGCCTCTGTAGACCGTTGGTTTTGTGTGATTGCGCAAAATCGCACTTTCGTGTGTGTATGTGTGCACGCACGCACCATTAGTTGCAGTTGTTGTAGTTGTTGTTAGGATGTCAGTTTTGTCTTTTGCAGAGATGATATTGTACAAGTTGATGTCGTGAGTGAGGGGATTACAGCAATCTGGGCAACTCCCACAGTTGTTCCGTCTTATTTCCTGCATCTAAATGAGTGCAAAGCGAAGGGGAAATTATACACATTTTCATCTAAGGTAACGGCCTCAAGATAATCGACACAGCATGAATTAAGGTAGGCCATGATATATAATAACGTAGGTCACTGATATATAATAAAACGAAAAGTTTCGATATAGATTTTTCGCACTCTATGTAGCCTACTCTGTTTCAAAGACTGAATAGCTGCCAGGAGACTTCGTTCTTGAGAAAGCTACACTTACTTAATGTTGTAGGCCTGTTATTGAGTCTAGGCTACATTAATTTCACGATCTCGCTACATAACGAATAGGCCTGACAGCTTTTACAATTGCAGCATTTGATGGTTGATGGTTCCCTTAATTACAACATTATAACGAATTCATCTAGTCCACCGTTTATTTAATGGAATAATTTACAGTAGTCTGTGTTACACTACAGTGCTGTTTTCTTTACATATATGTGAAACAATGTTGTTTTCATTTACATGTAGGTCTATATACTACATTAGAATTCAAGTTTGATCAAGACCACAACATGTAGATCTTAAGGCCCTGAGTTCAGTTGTATTTTATTGTTGACACATTCTAGAATTAAATTTGATGAACTGATGGTTAGGAGTCATGTTGACAAAAAATGTCTAAGAAATGTCTATGTAAGGGGTTTAAATGTACATTTGTGTACATTTCTCTTTCATTGTCGTGGGGTTTGTATTTAAGAAAAAAAGACATAGGGAAGTCCCCTCACAACTTAGGGGTGCTTTTGGTGATGTGTCATGAGGGAAATGATACATTACTGTGGTAACAACATGAGCTGTTCTCCCCTGCATGGTCTGATTAGGAAACTTTGATGACTTCTGCTTACTTTAAAACCTTTTCACAAGTGAGAGGCATAGTTGTTAATATTTTGTTATATAACTACATTCAACAACCTGCAAATCATGCATTTGCTTGATAAAGCTATGTATTACAATGCCTTGGGCTTTCATTCATTTCTGTTTCACATGTATAATTTTGGAAAGGGTCATAAAGACCATTAATGTGCCAAACACTCAACATTCTTACTGTACTTATAATCATCGGACTATCCCTTTTGAAAAATGTAGCATCTAGCAAATCAAGCAAATTGTACTTATTTACTGGTCGACTATCTGCAGTTTCTTTCAGGGCTGTATTGATTTATGATGGCAGTATAAAGGCATCTCTTGAATAATGTCTATTGTACTGAACTTTGAACATGTTAAACTGTAACAAAAAACACAGACCAAGCTTAAGTAGTGTTTTGAGTACACTGTTATGTGTCTCTGTTATAGACCAAGATGATAATTCTGAAAACAGAACAAATACTTAAACAGTGTTGACTAACATTTTTCTAAAGTTGATCATTACCCTTTACACTGACTCTCTTCACTCAGTTGCAGACAGAATGCGGGATCGTCTAAGTGAACTACAGTCAGCCTCCAGGTTAACTCAGGGTGTGGCCCCTGGTGTAACTGTGGAGGCTGGACATGAGGATACTGAGCAGGGGGAGCCAGTGTTTGAAGGTGAGATGGAGATGGAGGAGGCCTTCAGGGAGGTGCAGTCCATGCACAAGGAGATTGCCCAACTGCGCATAGAGGTGAAACAGCTGGGGAAGCAGAGCAATCGCATTCTCACCTCCATGAGACGCATCAGCAGCATTAAGCGTGATTCCAACTCTATCGCCCGTGACATCAAGGTTCGTGCCAAGGCCCTGTACACCCGTCTGCAGCAGATGGAAGCCAGAAGCCAGCGCGTGGAGGCAGAACATGGTGCCCACTCGTCCTTGGCCCGCATGGTGCGTGCCCAGTGCGTCTCCCTCACCACAGCATTCCACGCTGTCATGTCACAATACAACGAAGCGGAGATGGAGCAGCGTGAAAACTGCAAGAAGCGTATCCAAAGGGAAGCAAAGATTGTGGGCCAGGAGGTGACCGGTGAGCAGATTGAGGAGATGATTGAGTCAGGGAAGTGGAATGCCTTCTCAGAGAACCTGGTGGCAGATGGCCGTGCGGCCCGTACTGCACTATGCGAGATTGAGAACCGCCAGAAGGAACTGCTGGAGCTCGAGGGGCGCATCCGGGAGATCCATGATCTCTTTTTCCAGCTGGCCCTACTGGTGGAGGAACAAGGCACCCAACTTGACAACATTGAGGCCAATGTGGCTGGCACACAGGACTATGTGGCCAAGGCAACGGTCCAAATCAGAAAAGCCATGCAGTACAAAAAAGCAAACCCCTGCAGACGTTTCTTCTGCTGCTGTTTCCCCTGTTGCAATAAGTAACATGGACGGCTCCTGTGTTGCAATGAAGGCCAGACGGCTCCCGCATTGGAATGAAGGCCGGACTTGCTCTGCTACAGAACTTGTGAGATATCTGCTATGGTAGATCTGACTGTAATAAATGACTTCTCACTGTTGAGAGAAGATAAAAGAATGCACTCAAACATTGACAAAAACACTCAGAGGAGGCCTAGGCTGCATGTGGTTAAAAGGATCTGATATGCAGATGACATGCCATTGTGATTAGGTAGGGTTTTATGAGAAAAAAGGCTGTGTAAACAGAGCTAATCAGACATATCCACATTAAATGCAAAATCAATGTGCCTAAGTCTGGAAAATTAATGTGCATATCTCTGGAGGCATGTAATGTTTTTAAATACTGTTTGTCACATTTTATGTCTCTGTTTAAGTTGTGAATAGGTAGGGTATTTAATCATGTATTTAAAAATGTAATTCGGTTACTCTCATAATCTGAGCAATGTCAACTATGTGCTATAGCTGTAACTGCCATCGGGATACATGTTGAAACGAAACTTCACACCCTTCACATTGTATTTAACACCAAGAATTTCATGAACTGCAATACCCTTCAGTGGTCATTAAAACATATCTGTTTGGGGAATAAATGCGGCAGAAAGTCCACAACAGCAAATTCCTAAACATGCATTTAAAACTCCATCTTTCAGTTAACCTAGATATAAAGAAAACAGCCAATGTGGTGTCCACTTTGCATAGCCTTCGTGTAATTTTGTAATTTTCACTTGTGACATCTATGAATCTAAATTTGACTCCAGTCATGAGACGATAGGGCAGTGACCATACTACTACCGGCTGTAACCCCAGTGTTTCCGAGAAGTTCATGCTCTCTTAGCGTGCAGCTGTTCACCAGTGGTCGGTGGGTGTGGAGTTTTGCATCTGCAGAGGAATCTGAGAGATACGAAAATGTTATTAAACATTTAAACATTTCTTATGTCATTCCAGCAGAAATCCCTGGTTCTCTCCCCATAGCGTACTAAAACTAATTGCACTACACAAGTACTAAGCGCTAACTTTTTGCGCAAAGATGCTGGGAAGTTCCGACATGGTTGACAGTGCCACAGCGCTTCAGTCGGTCGCCCTTTTTGTGCTACATCAGTAACAAAGGAAATGTCTGTGTGTGGCAACAAGCCTCAAGTTCATGTCATAGACCAGGCAACTTTCGAAGCTAAAAAATTGACTTCTGTTGTGTTCGTATTTCCGGTGTTACACTAACTGAAATTGTCAACCAGGATGGCCGAGTGGTTAAGGCGTTGGACTTAAGATCCAATGGACGATTGTCCGCGTGGGTTCGAACCCCACTCCTGGTAATCAGTGATTTTAAGAAGTGCTGCTGACTCATCTCGTTACAGGATCAAATAGGCCAATCATAGTGGCGTTATACAGCTTTACTGAAAGTGCAGTTGTTCCATGGAAGTGAGTGGAGATGCTTCTGTGCAGCAAATGTACAGTAAACCGACTCTCGCTTAGCCGAGACCCTAGATCGTTGGAGGGGAAAAGCTATTGTTGACATCCGTCAGCTTTCGGTGGGTAATCACCACCACCAGATGTCACCATTGTATTACACTATACCCTGGAAGTCTACATGTATTATATACCGACCAAGTGAATACTGAGAAAGCCAGCGGAACTATGGTAGGTTATTTTTGCACAGCAAGCCGAATAGAGGAACTTAAACATCTAATTGTGCACGCCTGCACCCTTATGTAACATCCGTCACTCATGACCATGTCTGTAAGAGAGTGACGATTAATTTAGCAAAAACGTAAGGCCTGCGTCTTTGAAAGTATACAGAACTAATTTCACAGAATTGCGTTAATTCACTTTACAGGCCAGCATTGCAAGAATAAAGAATAAAATAGTTGAGGTGCAAAAATAACACCCATGCTAACGGACAGAAGCTTTGAAGAAAAGAAAAAAAAAAAAAACAGCAACAACAAAAACACTTTGAAAACAACAACATAATGTAGATTGTATATATTGTATATGTGATTATTTCAAAGATTGTGCTAATACAGTTAATTTCATTAACTTTAATTATATATACACTTGCTGATAATTAAATCCAACAAAACCTTTGAGGTAAGGCTTCGGTTACAGAGGCTGTTTCTGAAATAGCGCACAGCACACTTCCCATGCTTATCTTGACAGAAAAAGAATGAGTTGCATGGAGTAAGTGGCTTAACAACAGTACACTGTTTCAGGAACAACCAGAATCAATGTATTGTGTGCCATCAATTATGTATGTGTAATTTTACACATTCGGTTTTGTTAAATACATAGTATGCTGCCTCAAGTAGTTTTTTGTGCTGATGGAAAACTCGAATCAATATATGTCTGCACCCGGGTTTCCTCTCTAGCCCTGGGGCCAGTCCAACTGTGACGAGCTGTGTGCGGGACTGGGGGCGGAGAGGCTCAGAGAGCTCTATTTGTCTAGTGAGCTGGCGTGAAAGATGGAGGAGAGGAGAGCCGGGGAGAAATGAAGCGAACAGGCGTGAGATGTGGAAAGATGAGAAGGCGCCATTGCCGCAGGAACTCCACGTTGGGGTGCACAATCGCATGGTTCCTCCACGCGAGTGGCAGGCCAGCGACTCGGATGAAAAATGAAACACAAATGAGGAACAGAGAAACAGAGAGAGATAGAGAGAGAGGGATGTTGTAAAAATGGAAAGAAATATAAGGCTGATTCAAGCCTCTTTACAAAGAAAAAGTGGAGAGCTGGAGGTTGTTTAGGTTCTGCAGAAATGAATATGCAGGTCACTTCTCAACTGATCCCAGGCTGCGAGGCCAAGGGCCCTCACCTTGATTTAAATGACGCTGGTAACTATTGAATCAAACTAATCAAATCTGTCAGGCACATTTACCCTGGTCGTAAGGTATGCCCCCCTCTGATTTAAAAACACATAAATGACTCTTCAGGTGACTAGGGTACAGTGCCTCACTTTGCCTACCACAGAGACACACACACATATTATTTCTCTTCCTTCCTCACCTCACTATCTTTTTCTCTCCATTCTGTCTCTCCTTTTTCCTTTCTCTGCCACTTTTCCTTTCGCTCTTCATTCTCCTCCTCCCTCTCCCTTTCTTGTGCTTCTCACCGGCCCGTCCCTTCTGCTCCCTCCTCCCCTCCTCTCTCTTTCCGTCCCTCCCTTGTTCATTCATATCTCCCTCTCTTAGCGGCTGAGGCAGAAAGAGTCGGTCGGGCAAAGGGGCAGTGGCATTTGCTGAAGCAGCGTGTCCCTCTTTCCCTCCTCTCTCCTACTCTCTCTCTCTTTCTGTCTTCTCTTTGGTCTCACCTTCACTTTCCTTCACTTCAGCAGCCTTCTGAGATCCCTGATGTTTTGCTGGTTTGTTTTTTTTCTCAGCCTACACCTGAGCAGGGCTTTGGGAGCCAGCTTGCGTTTTTCCACACCTTGTGCCCAAAGATCCATCTCTGGTAGTGATGTTTCATCCACTCTTATCTTTTTGTATGGTGACCTTTAACCCTAGCAGAGATCCTCTTAAGTGCCCCTGAAGTCGGGTGCTGACAGGAGCACAGGAGTTTTGAGGTGGTGGTGTAATTTTGTGAGATCTGGGACCTAGCCTGTCTGACAGGACTTTTGCTTGAGGTTGCAGCCCCCAGACTGTTAGCATGAGGATTCTAAGGGGTCTGGAGAGGAGCAGCGGAGGTCGCATCATGGCCCTGGTTCGGACCTCCCTTCAGAAGGTGATGCTTTTCCTGCACCAGCTCCAGGTGATGGCTGTCACCTCTCCACGCTATCAGAGACTCTGCAAGGTGAGTGCCAGAGAAGTTACACAACAGCACAACAGCAGTAGACTAATGTGATCTGTGGACACAGAGCAAACAAAGGGAAATACACTCCATGGAGTTGCAGATGTTGTCTCTTCTCATTACTTCAGTACAACAACATGATACTTTAACCTGTAGAGTTAAAATTGGTTTAACCGCCATCAAATATAGGTTGGCTGATTTAGTTCCCATTTTGTGTGTGTGTGTGTGTGTGGACGGTGTCTGTGTTTCTCAGGTCTAGGAGATATAATACCCAAAGCCCTAGGCAGCTTAGAAAGGGCTGCTTGTGTCGGTGATAAATAGAACTATTATGGAACTCATTAAAGTCTGGTGTGATTTTACTTAAACTCTGCTGAGTACTGCTCTTCCTTGCCTGTATACTTAAGACTCAAGTCTTCCCAGCATTCAAGACTGTATGCAGAAAGGGATGCTGTTGTCTTGTCATCATTCCCTAGTACACACACACACACACACACACGCAGAGCATGAATGCTCTACAAATCTGTGGGCAGACAGGTCTGCTTCTCCAACACTCTTAGGCAAGGCATGCAGAGAATAAACTGTGTGAGATTAGAGAGCTTGCTGAACCTCCCTCGGTCTCCGTCTGGGTTGGTGACAGTTATGCCCCTAATGTGGGTGAGTAATGGCCCAAGAGTGGCCTTGGACACCTGCCAGTGACATCAACGCCTCATTTTATAAAACATCTTTTTGCGGTCATGCTCACGCCCTGCATGAACACTTCATCTCTCAAACTCAGGATTTTGCAGAGTTGATAGTCAGCAAAGTTTTGTCATTTCACTTTTGGCTTGGATATGTCGTCAAGCCGCACATGCTGTGAAGTCATCGGGTTACCTTGGGCTCTTAGTATAACTTATGGCATGAAGGGCACAGTTCATGAAGTCTTATAATAATTTTTTTTGCATAGTGCTTTAGTCTTGCTAAAAGAAATTAGTCCACAGAACCTCCAATAATGTTGATGGACCGACAACATAGGTTTTTTTTCAGAATGCATCTAATGTATAGAGGTATTTTTCTACTGTTGCATGACCCTTATGGCGTTTGGACATCTCTAGAGTGGGCCAAATGGACAAAGCCCTTCACAACTCCCTGAATGTACATATTTTAATAATAAAAAATACTCCTTGCAAACACCATTCTAAGCACCATTCAGAGGTGGAAACAAAGTTGTTTACACCAAGCTTGCCAAACAGGACCGGGCTGCGACTGCAAGGTACAGACCACAATTTATCTCCTGTTGCATCCCCCTGCTGCCACCGTAATGAGCGCTTACCAAGAGCTCTGCGTGACAGCGCTGTGCGTAGCAGTCATCAGCAGTGCTTCATTTATACCAGAGGCCTCATTGGTAGGGATGTGTCATGTATAAAATGCATATGGTGAAGTGTTTGGGCAGTGTCATGCAGTGTTAATTGGAGAACTGCTGCTCTGGTTGTTGTCTTAATAGGGTAATTTGTTGAGTAGGCAAGTCTCTCTGGATCCCTTCTGAGGTGTAATGTTGGCATGAAGCCTCCTGAAAACTCTACAAATGGATCTGAGTTGATTGATTGTAAATACAGGTGTGATCCCACAGTACTGCACTTTGTGGGTTAGAAAATGCTGTCCTGGGATGCTTTTGGATTAACAATGCAAAGTTCTGCAGTAAAATGTTGTTTGGCTTGCATCTGTTAAAGTCTCTTTTAATGTTCTCAAGGCTCATTCTCCACCAAGCAGAGCTATTCTATTCTGTGGAGTTTTTTTTTGACTCTCTTCTTACTTTTTGCATGGACAGAGCTCTGCCAGTGGTGTGGGTATAAACAATTTAAGCGAATGCAAATGTCCACTTAAGCCTGTGCAAATATCCTTCAGTGGGCACAGTGACAATATGTTGGTGGCAATCAGGAATTTTAATGTGTTCATTGCAGAGATGGCACTAGCCCGATTTCTCCCCCTCTCTCATGCATGGGGTCTTCATTAAATTGGCCCTACTTAAATTCTTGATATTAAGTGTGTTCCTAGACTAAACCTATTTGCAAAGTTATGGGTGAAGCGTTAATCCTCTTAAGTAAAAAGCATCAGAGTTCACTTTCCTCTCCGCCTGGAATATTATTAAAATATATCTAAATTACATTTGAATTATTTTGCCTGTGCCAGGCCAAAGTGACATGAACCAGACAGGACTTTGTGATAATGGCCTATCAATGAAGGAAAGAAAGTAATGCATGCAGACGCTTGCTATAAATTAAACATGAAAAGGGAAGAGCGCATTCATATCGGACATTTTATAAAGCAGGAACAGCCCTCCTGACTTCTAGAAATTGATACAGTGTGGGGTCAAAAAATAAAGAATTGTGTCGCTGCTGCCAGCTAATATGAAGTCTGTCTAAAAATAGAGTAATGCATCTCAAGGGGAATATAATAGCCCAACAGGCTCCTGGTTCCTGTAGTAGGATTGCTTGCCCTGAAATAAATGTTCTTTGGCTCAGGGCTCTGACGGAGATGAAGGACTAATGATACACAAACAGCAAGGCCCAGGTTTCACTCTGACTACACAATTACCTCGAGGAATAGGCATGCCTCGCATATGTTAGTTAGTAGGCTCTCACCGCTGTGAAATGTCTGGCGAGGGAGTGAGAATGGCCTGGCACACAGGTGCTAAACAAACAAAGCGATGAGGAGAGTGGAGTGGGTGGTGGGGCGATTGGGATGAACGAAAGGCTCTGCAAATTCCAGCCCATCTGGCCCTGAAAGCCCTGCTCTAGCCCAGCCACATCAGAGTGCCTGACAACTTGTTAATTTATACTGTACCTCACTCAGTGTGTGTCTGTGTATATGTGTGTGTGTGTGTGTGAGAGAGAGAGTGAGAAAGAGAGAGGGTAGGGAAAAAAGGAGAAGTGAAAGCTATGTAAAGTGGGACAGAGAGTAGGAGAAAACGAAGTGTGCAGCGAGCCAAGAGGGAGAGAAGAGTCCAAGAAAAGAAAGCGAGAAGGGAATAAAGAATGATCACTCAGAAAGGAAGAAAGAATGATAGAAAGACACAGGGAGTAACAGAGGGGAGGTCGAGGAGGGTAGCTCGGACCAGAACAAAAGGAACGGGCTCTGACTGTTAGCTTTAATCAAGAGCATGAGAGTAAATCTGCCCTGACACTTATGCTGTGGAGCTGCCTGTCCCTGTGGCTTCAGTGGAGGGTCTTTATTAATCGCCCTCTGTGAAACTGCAGTGCAGGACGTGCCCACAAACAACAATCACAGTTTTTTTTATCAAGTATCATATCCTGAATATAGTCACGCTTGCATGTCTCTGTCATTTCCTGGCTGTGGCCTATTTAATTTGAGATAGGCGTGCGTGAGAGTGCCTGTAGATCAAGCTTTGGACAATTTTCTATTTATCACGCTGTGTGCTCTACACTGTAAAAAAAAGAAAAAGTAAAGATTACTTGGAAACTCAAACTTTGTGTCCACAAACAAATTAAGTAAACATAACTAGTCTCTAAGCAAACGTAACTAGTCTCTTTCAAGTTATGCTACACTGTAAAAAAGAAAAAGTAAGAGGCCGTCCACATGGCAACGTTCCTGTTTTTTTTTTTTTTTTGCGGGATGAAAAAAATCTATGTCCACACACGAGCCGGAGCGAAAAATATCTGCGTCCTCACGACAACGGAACACTGAGCGAAAACGATGTAATACATATTCCACACCTATATGTGGCGCTGTAAACAGATACAGCCAGAGCCACTGCACACACCAACACCAGAGAGCGCATGCGTGTAGAGTCCTTCTTCCGCCTGCTTAGTTCAAACCGAACAAACACAACAAGAACATGATGGAGAACGCACACACACGATCCGATTCTCTTGTATGGACGGATGATGAAGTGGAATTACTTCTGTGAGTAACCCTGGACTACAAAACCAGCAGATACCAGGAGAATGTCGACTGGGAGTCCTGCCAAACGAAATATACCAACATTATGTTGGCTTTTCGGCAGCAGTACAACACCATGGACGTATCTGCAGGGAAGGACTTAAAAATAAAAAAAGTTTAGAAATGGTTGCAATTACTGTTTATTTACAGCACCCACACAATTCACTCAATCCACACATTTTCAACAAAAGCTATATACAAGTTTACAATTCACTCAATCCACACATTTCCAACAAAAGTTATATACAAGTTTACAATTCACTCAATCCACACATTTTCAACAAAAGTTATATACAAGTTTGCACGTCTGTCTTATGATGACTGACACAGCCTGTCACGACAGTCCAAAAGAGTTAGCCGTCTTCCGTAGCCTTCCCTCGTCACTTAAGTAGTACAGCGTACAGGCAACCTTCTTTAATGTGTCGCCTGCATCTCTCATATTGGTTGTTTGGCCTTCGATATGAGGATGAAGCACAAACACAAGTCCGTTGTCCCCCACTGCAGCACAAACCTCCACTGTTGTTTTTACCGCTTGCTGTGTGCTGGTGTCTTCACTGCTCTTCTGGTCACGTGACAGTGACGAATTCAAAAAATCTGTGTGTTTGCTTGTCCAAACGGCAACAAAACAACTGCATTTTCAGATTTTTCCACTCTGGAACCCTTTTTAAAAAATTTCATTTTAGGTCACCCAGAACGCCGGCGCCATGGGGACGCAAGGCCAAAACACATAGAAACTTCTCCGTTTTAACAGAAAAACGTTGCTGTGTGGACGGCCTCTAAAGCTAAAGTCTCAAGGAACAAGTTTACACCAATTTTTCAAGTAAGCTGTCATTGAAAGAGACTAGTTATATTTACTTAACTCATCTGAAGCAACATTTTACACCAATTTTTCAAGTGAACTTTTTATTTTTTACAGTGAAGTAAGCGTTCAAGTACTGTTCTTTTACAGTGTATGTGTCAGATGGACGTTTCTGTTCCTCTTTCATTCGCCCCATCATGGGTTATCAAAAGAATCAGGACAAGTAGTACTATGTACTGAGAAGTAGTCTGTGTGTGCATGCAGTGTTGTAAAAGGTGAAACCCTTTGCGACTCAGGTTTAATAAAATCGACAGCAGAGAGCTGGCCATGCTGTAGCTCAAACTTAACTTTGTTTTCAAAGTCTTGTTCTTGTTTCATTTCACACTATGTCAAAGTATTTGATAGGCTGGGGTATAAAGGAAGACTGGGATATAAAAAAATAAATGTTTGGTGGAAATTGGTTGGCAAGCAGCAGGTGCCAGTGAACAGGTCTTTGGTAGAGACATCAAAGCGCCTAATATCAACCCTGAGCTTCCTCCCTGGGGTGAGGGGGTCGGGACACGATAAGGAATAAATTGCACAGGACATAAAAAAATGATAAAGTCCTGGCAAAATGGCAGCGTGCGATTTCTCTGTGACATTTAGCGGATACGTCCCTGCTCTCTTCGCTGTGGCTCTGTCAGGGCGTGAACTACACAGCGAGAGGTCGCTTCAGACTGTCAGATTTAATTTCATAATGCTAATCGTTCTTGTAATTGACTCATTACACTTTGGCCTTCAGGCGGACACAATGCGGCATTTTGAGTCGGTAATGGGCAGCTTAGATAAACGGGGACCAGACGTCTCTGATGTCCGGCTTTTAGGAAGAGGCTGCCAGAGATAACGGCAGAGTTTCCGGGAAAGAGAGGCACAGGTAAACCACTCACACAAAGCTGTGTCTGAGGCACATGTCTGTGTCATAATTTTTTGGGGGAGTTACAATTACACTGCAAATGAGTGGCAATGGCAGGAGACTCATTTGGAGAGGGAGTTACACAATACCATATAGAACTTCCCTAAGGGGTCAATTACAAAAACAGCCCTGTTTACAATCAATAGGACATATACCCAGCCATGAATTATGAGCTCATGGGCTATTGACTAATGAACTTATAAATGTATTTAAATATGACATATTTTATTCAAGCAGACAGGCAGAGTATAATCTGTATTCTCTGATGAAGTAAATTCATAAATGAGTTTTTGTATTAGCTGTGTTCTCTTTGCCCAAATAATTTCCTCCCTCGTCTAGACATAAAAAAATTGTTTGTACTGATGGCTTACATTATGGAAGGGCTTGCGTGGAATTAAAAGGATTGGACAAGTTCCTGTCTAGACCCTTAGACTCCTTTGAAGAGACTATTGGAGAACATTTGGGGGGCACTGTCTAAAATAATGAAATAGTATTGACATTCAGTATTGTGCAATTTTCTGATTGATTATCGCCTCATAGAGTGTGCTTCTGATTCTCTTTTTTCAGTCTTGGTTACTCTCTGAAGCCAATGCATAGACATGTATACACACACACACACACTTAGTCTGCAAGGTCCAATTGTTGCAGTAGTTGTTCAGTTAGTATGTGTGTAATAATGTGTGCTTAGAGTGTGTGTATGTGTGTGTGTTTACATGTACTGTATGTATGTGTGTGTGTGTGTGTGTGTGTGTGTGTGTGTTAAGTGTATTTGTGGGTGAATGTGTCCAAACAGTTAAGTGTAATTGCATTGTTTGGTGAGGGGAGAGAATGCATAGATGGCGGTGAGATTGCATTGGCAGCTTAATGGACTTGGGCATATAAATCCTTTGAGTCTTTGTTTTTTTTCCCTTCCATCTGTGCTGTGTGCAAAAAGCATTTCACTCTCCACTCTCTCTGCACTCTCTCCCTCAGGAGAGTCCAGTCAGTTATCCAGACTTCCCCAAGGATGTAAATCAAGAAACATGCAGGCTGTCCATGACGGCAGTGGCCAGTGAGACAAAGTGAGTTAAGGAGAAAAAGTGATATAAGACGAACTGAAGAGACGTGCTTGGACAGAAGACATTTTTACTGGCCGGACCAGTTGTCCAGACCAATTGTCTCATCATAAATCACAATCATAATGTGTAAGCGTGTGTGTGTGTGTGTGTGTGTGTGTGTGTGTGTGTGTGTGTGTGCAGGGAGAGACATTCGGTCCAAATTCGCCCCTTTCCTCACACACACACACGAGAGTGCCAATGCAAGGGCTGAAGCCATGGCGCCATAAATGGAAAATCCCGATTAGGACCTTCAGCAGCCTTTAGAAGAGCATGACATTCACACAGTCCCAAGGAGATAAAGTTCAGTTTTGTGGCTCGTAAATTAGATGAATATGTGCTAATTGCACTCCTTGAACTTGAGAGACATTCCAGGATAACTCACTTTGGGTGGTATTGATCCCTTGTTCTTTTTCTCTCTCCCCCCTCAGGCGGTCTTGTGTCAGTAATAGCACTGGTTGCTGCACCCTTTAAATAAATGCATATGAAACGTCAGCACTCTGGGTACAGACGAGTCAGACAAATCATTTATGGCCATCTCAGACCATGCTGAGAAGTGTCCACCCTGTCTGACAAAAGCAGACACAGATACACACACACACACGCACACACACACACACACACAGGTGAGATGCTCTGAACGACATAAAAAACGACAGATCTCCCAGACACGCTGGAGTTGCAGCCATGCCAAGCAGTCACAATCTCCTTAATAGGATTGCAGTCATCATAGCGCCTGTCATTCAGGGACAATAAGTGGAAATCACAGTGGCCTCCCTCAGAGACCTAGACAGGAGACACCCTGGGCTCTATTCAGGTGTTTCTCTTGAAATGAACAAAATGTGGCAACATCTTGTAGGGTCAGCAGGTATCACACACAGCTGGGTTGGAACTGTTTGTGGCTTCTATGTGTGTGTGTGGGTGTGTGTTTGTGTTTGTGTGTGTGTGCGACTGAGTACATACATAATGTATGTTACAGTAATGACGTAATGCAATGTCAATGATACCTTCATTCCTCTCAGGACATTCAAGCTGAGATAGATGCTCATGACGACATCATCAAGGATAGAACAAATGACCTCCAGAAACACGCAGGCAACCCACAGCAGTCAGAAGATGGATGCAAGGACAGCACCACCGGCAGCAGGTATCTGCCCTCAGATTTGTTCACTCCTGCTGGGGACATTTGCTCCTTGGAGCTTGACCTCCTGTAATAATATTCTCATCATTGACTTGAAAAGAGAGCGCAAGTGACCTTAACCATTTCCCAGAGTGCAGCTGGAAGGTGGCGTGGAGAAGTGGGCAGGTCTGATGGCCGTTCTGGAAGAGCTGTGGGCGTGGCTGAAGCTGAAGGACGAGGAGCTGATTGGTCAGAGGCTCTCAGGAGAGACAGCTCCAGGGCAGCCGCAGCAGCAGCAGGAGGACCCAGGCAAGGTCAGTGCACTGATGTGAGTGTGCATGCACACTTCAGCACAAGGGTGATAAGACAATTTTTGGAGATTTTGTTTGTTGTTGTTTTCAAGCTGGAGGGCTGCATCATCTAAGCCATGAAGACACACTAGTGCAACAAAAATACCTTCCCACCAGAACAGAGATGGGAAGTGAAGTGAACATGATTTATGAGTCCTTCATGCTTGAGTGATTAAGTTGTAAGCACACTATTAATGACCTGAGATGCTATTTAACATGCTAATACAATTTCAATTCTCATCATCTTCATGCACTTAGGCAGCAAAAAGCTGGAGTCCTCTGTCCCTCTCCTCCCTCTCAGTTCCGTTAGCTGCCCACTGCATTTCTGGTAAGGGGGTCTGTATGATGGAATGCAAACAATGAACACTCCTCCATCCAATTGCCTTAGTAAAAGAATGAAAGGCATTGCTGGCTCAGTGACAATTCTTGAACAACACATAGTCAGAGCAGGATGCCAAGAAGCAACATTTATTTACAACGTTTCCAATATTACTGAACTGCGAGTATTGCAATAAATCAAATAGTCTGTGTTACAATACCAGCAATCTTTTGCTAAATCATCTTTTTTTTGCTTACTGATGTTTTATTTGAATTCAATGGGCTAATACAGCATTGACCGATCTCTTTTTCTGATTTTCTTAAAAGCAACAGCAGGTAATCACCAGGATGTTTGCTTCCCTTTTAAGCAAATGAATTTAGTGTATTGAGCTGCGGCTGTGAGATCACAAAAGGAACGTAAAACCCAGAGCCCCGTCTCAAACCCAGTGACTCTCACAGGTGCTGGGCTCCCATCCAGATAAACAACCGGCCTTTATACATCTCATTTCAATTTGTATTTATCAGATTCTTTACTGAGGCTTTTTTTTTTTTATCTATTGAGTTGATATTGAACTTCTTCCGTCGATCCCGAAGCACAGAGTAAGCATTTCTTTGGGATGAATGCTTTGGAATATTCTTTTAGTTCTTTTCTGAAGGAACACGCCTAATCAATAATACAATATCTGAAGTAATATGAAAACATCATCATTTGTAAATAAATAAATAAATAAAATAAATAACAAATATAAAATAAGACTCATATTTTGAAAGTTATAATAGTTCAAAGAGCTGTCAGGGGTTTGTCTCTAGGCTGTGCGTGTCATGGCTGTGGTTGAGTTGAGCTGGGATTATCTCCCGGCTGCCAGGCTGTGGGAAAAAAATGCAGTGAAGTTAATGGCTGGGGAATACATTGCTTATGATGCAGGTTGAAACCACAAGTCAGATCCACCTTAGGGACAGTGCGCTGAGGCAATGTAACCTTTTTCGGTTCTTCGCCTCTACAGTTGTGTGTACAGAGAACTCGCCCGAAGTTGACTGGAAGTTTCACTCACACCCATGCAGAAACTGTATGCTCACAATTTGAATTCCAGATCCCAAAACTGAGCATTTTGAATGAGTTTGTGTGTAATGTACATTATATATTGATTTTTTTAGCTGTCAACACTCTTAAATTCACAGCAAATTATAGCTGCAAGCTGGTTCAACTAGGAGAGGTAGCCTATGCATAAAATGGCTACTTGTTGGTGGGGAAAAGATGATAAAACGAGACATTAATATCCTGTCTACTTCGTGTTGTGTAGCAAAGTATGAGGAAACGGATTTCCTCTGATTTCCCAGGCTTGAAACCGTAGGGGATAAATAACTTTGCTAACACTCTTACTTTGGTCTCTGGCAGAAAGCTCATTTGTTGATGGCAGTTGATGATTATACTGTGCTCTGGCAGAGCGTGCTAAAATGAAGAAACAAAAGTGTCTGAAATCTGGCTGCAAATGCAAATGCCACTCAAGAACATGACTGGCGTGCTAAAGACTTGTGAAAACTTCCTAGAGAATGTCAGAAGCAACTGTTTGTTTAATGGATATGGTCTGGAATGTCTGTGGATGTAGTCTATTTTTAAAGTAACCAAAAGACGCATAATGAAGAATATTATAGTTTTGGTATTCAAAAACCAAATTCATTTTCTCGCTACAGTATGTGTTGAAGTGAAAAACACAACATTCTTGTCCACTACATCCAAAATATGCACAATGCAGGTCTGTGTAAGGATGTAAGAATTTTTTTCACAACATGACATCAGCCAAAATCACCAAAAGACCACAAACAGTGTGTTAGCAAACATTTAGCTGAGTCAGCTGAACTTTATTTGTGGAGGTGTTACTGCTTGCAAGGTTTACTATTCTTTTTAAGGCAGCTATCACACTCATTATAGACTAATATTCAGATTGGTAATTGAAGCTTTAATGTCATTCAGAATCTTGCTCTGACAGTTGTGTTACCGTCATAAGTTGCGAACAACATCAACATTCTCCAATAAAGTAGAGAAAGCTTCCAGGGAGCTGGGGAAAGGTCAAATGTTCAGAGGATTCCACCACATCCTCAGCAAACAGTCAAATATGTGTGGAGAATCCTAATAAGCTTGAGTTCTAGTCTTTTCGAAGCATAGTGCTTTCAGGGTGAATGATGGCTCTGCTCCCATCTACCTTAATTCTCTCCTGAAGCCCTATGTCACCCAACGACCGCTTCGCTCCTCTAAGGAACCATATCTAGCACGGCCAACACCTTGTGCAGGTCAATCCAGACTCTTCTCATATCTGGTTCCGCGCTGGTGGAATGAACTCCCAAGTGCTACCAGATCAACTGATACCCTCTCCACCTTCAAGAAACTCGTGAAGACCCAGCTCTTCCAAGAATATCTCCTGGCATAAACTTTGAGAATGCACTTAACAATTTAATTTCTCTGCACTATTGCACTTAAAATGGCGCTTTGGATAAAAGCGTCTGCTAAATGCCTAAATGTAAATGTAATGTAAATAGTGTGAGAATCTGAATTATAGTGGTTGTTTTCTGTTATGCCTTTTTCCGTTTTTCAAACTGTATCCAGACAGTGAGCCAGCTCTGCTTAAGAAGTTCAAGTTTTTTCAAATATCAGTCTTGAATTTACACTTATAAAACATAAAATTATGAAAAGTGCCATGGAAAGTTTCCACGCTTGCAGCCAAAGTGTATTGGAGTCGTTCTGGCAGGCAGCTTTCTGTGATGAAAAATGTAGTGTGGTCTGCGCAGTGGGTGCAAAACTTTAAATTCCCCGGAACACCTGCCTGAGTGAAACTGCTGACCCTGCCTTAGAGACGCCGCTGTAAGTGATGCTTCAACTCTCCTCCTAAATCTTCCAGAAGTTCCCAATTGCTTTTATCAGCAATGTTGTGTCTTATCATAAAAGCACACACATACATAGAGGGACTATTATCAAACTAGTGACTGATGCTGTCCATAAAGTAAAACCAAGCCACAATCTCTGCCTACAGGCTGCATTTGCTGTGTCAAGGTCAACACCACATAACAGTGCATGTAAACAAAAGTTTTGAATTTGGCTTCTTTAGGGAAAGTATTTTTTTTTCTTTGTTTACCAACCATTAACTTTGTATGTTAAGAAACCTCTTTTATCTTCCAGATGTTAACGTCCACTCTGACTTATTTGCATAGAGATTTATTTTGGTGTCCAAAGCCTGAGCATCAGACAGTCTTTTCTCCCTTAAAATGAACAAAGTGATAAATTTGTCTGCGGAGAGGGGCCGAGGGTGTTTATATGCTAGGACCATGAGCCAGCAGTATTGTTCCTTTCAAATGTAAACTCTTTTTTCATGCACAACCTGGTTACTCTGAGAAATTAGAACGATTAATCCTTTGTGACCTTTCCTAATACAGTCAGCGGCATTTATACAAATAATTGAAATGCATTTTTGGAAATCATTTGGGCCTGGACAGTGCTTAATGTCAGTAAATACCAATGAAACTGTATTAACTTCAAAGCACTAACCTCTCTCTCTCTCTGTGTGTGTGTGTGTATGTGTGTGTGTGTGTGTGTGTGTGTGTGTGTGTTTGTGCTTGTTTGCCCGTCTGTGAGTGTGTCCATTTGTGTGTGTGTGTGTGTGTGTGTGTGTGATTGTGTGTGTGTGTGTGTGTGTGTGTAGAGTTTATTCACTCCAAGAGACCAAGACAATGACAGCCCAAGAGACCAGGTGTGGCTGTCCCTGACGGCATGGCACACACAGGCTGACGCGGGACAGACCAGGAGCCAGCCAAGTCCAGGTGTGCCCACCTGCCCTGTCTCACTCTCTCCTGTCCTTCCACCATACAACCTTGCCATTAATCAGTGTCATAAGCATAATCATGTCCTTGGGAAAGAGAAGCATTATGGACTAGAGAAGAAGAGAGGGATTGTGTGTGTGTGTATGTGTGTGTGTGTGTGTGTGTTTGTGTAAACACACACTGCTGGGTTATGCAGCAAATGCTGGTCAATATATGTGGCCTCTTATTAAAATAATCATTGTGGTGACGGCTGTTACAACTGCATCTACTGCTGGTCTTGATGCATTTTTGTATTTGTGGACATTTGCTGTGCTCCAAGAGCTGGGTCAGCTGATCCCAGGAGCAATCTACTTAAGTGATACTTACGCCATATTCCTTGCCCACCTTGCCATTTCAGATGTTGAGGATGAGGAGCGCCCCCTGTGGCCAACCAGGGCAGCCCAGGAGCAAGAGGCCTCTCCAGAGCAGGAGCAGGGCTGGCAGCAACAACTGCACTGGGCCCTGGGCAGGCTCCAAGAGCTCCAGGACGCGGTGGACCGGCTACAGCAGAGCCTGACCGAGGGCGAGGAGGCAGGAGGGGGAGAAGGTCATCCCACAAGGGTCTCAACTGCTGACCCTAAACTGGAGCTCTATGAACAGTCCACTGTGAGTTTAAAAAAACGTCCAAAGGCTGTCATCAATCAGTCTGTCATAACTTCGGGGGTAAACAAACAGGGACAAAAAAACTCATCATCCTAATAAGGCAAACAAACAAACAGTCTGAAGTTAGATTATGTTTATTCATAACATTAATCAGAATCTTATTTAGTGAGGCCAAAAGAAGTGGGCCAGAATTCAGGTAAGAAATGTTAGCAATAAAAGTCACCTTAATTTACTTTATAGGTTCTTCAATATCAGTATTTAAAACCTATTTAAATCTGCCAAAGAACAAAGTCATAGCTCTAAGTACTTATGCATAACATTACAAAGAAGAGATATTGTCAACTGAAGCACACTAAAAAGAAAAAAGATATATCCTCACACCGTTTTAGCTCCCACAGTGTGATTTTTTATTACTGACACAACATAGTGTGAGTAATAAAAAATCACATTGTGGGAGATAAAACGATGTGTGGATATGTCTTTTTTCTTTTTTGTACGTTCATTTTTAACCAGCACCTGTCAAAATTGTTTGGAGATGTGCACGCACACTGTGCATTTTCAACTGAGGCACACAGCCATCCGATGCTACTAAGAGATTAATAAAATCTTTGTTTTCTCTTGAATAGTTACTGGCAATGGCACAATGACTGCCAACTGACAGTATGAGTTAAAACCAACAGATGTCAACAATGGCATTTTCTGGGCCAGCTCGAAGCTAATCAGACAGCTATCAGATTGACCAAATTCATGCAGTTGGGGAGAGAGCTCTTGTAATGGATGCCAGACAAACAGTTATGTTTAATGCTGCTTTCTGTTTTTCAAGGGAAATGTGGACGGGACTGACCTCATTACTAATGGAATACAAGCAGTGAGGAAGAACCCAGCCATTACCATTCAACTGACCCCTGGGACCTCTATAGAACTGCACAACTTGAGCACACGCTGGAAAGTCCTTCCGGTGAGGACATCTGCATTCACAAAGTCATCATTTAGAGGAATCCCTTCAGGGCAGAAGATCTTTGTCAAAGATAATAGGACCCTATTCAGTTCATGGATGCCCCGGTGACAGTAATGCTTGAAGTGAAAACATTGATTGCTTTAAAAAATCCCTGTGTGTTATGTCTGAGCGCGAAGGGTCACCCATTGTTTCCCAGTGTGTACATTATTTAATGTCCTTGTCTGGCAGTTTTGATGAGTGTGTGACTCAGATGGCCCCTGGAGAATTGGCTGGCGCAGCACGACAACCTTCTCCATTGATTCAGGGAGTTTGGAGGACACAGATCATTCAGCTCCACGGAGAACACTTAGCTCTATAGTGCAGTGTGAAAAACCTCAGACTCCAGGGCCAAGAGTTCTCTAAACTGGACCCTCTTAGACAGACTGAACAACCTCAATCATAGTGTTGTGGATCATTGATTTTTTCCCCTAAAAGTTTGTATGCTACATTGTGTAACAGAAGTGTTGTGTGGTCACTTGGTTGGTGATGGTAGTGGGTACGGTGATGTCTTTGACACCTTTGTGGCACCAGGAGGGAGTTTTCTGACCCGACCCACATTCGGATGGGTCCCGTCTGATCGATTGGAGGTGTCTGGCTGTCTCATCACGGGTACCTCCAGGGGCCAGCCTTCACCTCCCTGCATAAGTGGCATTCATCATCTTCACTTTCAACCTTTCAGCCTTCCGCCTCTCTTTCAAATGATAGCCATTTTGAACGCAGCTCTTTTTTTTTGGTCTTCTGGTGTTCCCATTGTTTTCTCAGTAGACCATGACAGGATTTGTTCTATTCCGTGTGCTATGCCCGACATCTGCTGAGGATTTAGAAAGTAATTTCTGTCTCTCCTTGACTGCCATCAGGGAGAAAATGGAAATGGACCCATCAGGCCACTGCAGGCGACACCTCTGTCCCAGGAGTTTCTGTCCTGTAAGCACAACTTATTTAATCCTGTTTTTCCCCTGTGATTTTAAATAAATATTAATCACTCATTGAATATTTCATTGTATTAGGTTCAACTAGTTCAACATTTTAAATCATTACGTATTGGAATTTATCTTAACCACCATTAAATATTTACAGATTCATTATATTTGCTGGTGTGAGTTTTAATGCAAACATTTCAGGCTAAATGTTTAACATCTACAGATAACAGATGAAGTCATGCCAATGCAGGTTAATACTGATGGTTAACTGCTCTTCTTTCGCCACCACTCTGTAGAAAGTCTTTTTGACGCACAGTGTCTGTAACAGACCTGTGTCCTTCCCTGGCTAGATTTTCTCCTCAGAAACGAAATGACACATGTCCTCTGTTTACCCAAAGCCCGCCCCACAACATGACAAGCAGATTGATTAGTTGGCGTATAGTGTTGTGCATACAAAAACCTGGCATGTGGGAGCCAATCAATACTCTCGCACTATGGGCAAAAGGGGAACAGCCACACAGGCTCCAGGCCAGGAAAGTTGATGGGGGAATAGCCATCATGTCTTGTCAGAGAGGACTGTTGATCTGACCTCCAAACAGTATAGACAAGTCTAAACAACTTTATTATTAAGTCACCAGTCATGGGAAAGATGTTTAGCTCAGTGCATCCATCTCATTCTCCCCACAGGCCATCAAACAGCAGTAAACTTTTCTCCCTGCCTTTCCCTTTAAGTCCCTATGCTTTTGAAGTTCCACACATCCCTCTCTGAGTGTTGACTTGCTTGTAGCAATGCATGCTGGGGTGTATGACTCAGGCTTTCCAAATTTTTTAGACCTGCACCCTCCAGTCAAATCAAGGATTTGAGGGGCTGTTTTCACTCATTAAAATTCACAAGATAGCTGTGGCAGTTTCCCCAAATTTAAATAAAGTATGGATTAAAAGTCCCAGAGTGGTTTTGGAGTAGAATTGACCCCCTAATATTAAGAGGCACTTTCTGTGTCTCTCATAAATACTCGTAAACACTTCTTCTCTTTTTCACAGCTTCAGTGCAGTTCCCATGGCAACGGGCAGTCACCCAGAACAACGTTCCATATTACATCAAGTGAGTTCTTACCTTTGTCCCCCCCATCATCCATCTCCCTGCACTGCTCTGCAGCATGGAGGATTACAGCATCTGCCAGGGCAGCCACTGTGTTTTGCTGTGTCATTGCTGTCGTGAACCCACAGGGCTTTGAGTAAAACATCTCTTACCATGGCAAAAAACAAAAACAAAAAACAAAACCACAACAATACTTGTATGGGATGCTTTATGAAGGCATATATTGGCTGTGAGTGATGTTTTTTATAGGTCGTGTAAAATGGTTGACTCATCGCAGAGGCATTAAAACTGAGGGTTAATCAGGGGTCAGGACGACTCCCAGCTGAAAAGCTAGAGCACCCAGCCATGTGGCGTTTGGGTTCAGTAAAATATAAATCTCCCCTGAGCCGAGACCCAGCCCATGGCCCTAATTTACGGCACTGCTGTTATTTTCGCCAACTATTGCTTTTAGCCAGTGTCCATAAATGACAATGCAGTCCACTAAAACATTATAAAGCATTTTTTTCCTTTTTATTTAGTGAATCCATTGGGGCATTTAGGCAAAGTAAATTAGGAGATGTTATTCAGAAGAGATTTAAGGAAAACAGAGGGAAGACATTTTTTGTCAGATGTTATTATATATAACATAAATGGGCATTCTATTTATAGATCAGATATTGCAGAACTTGTTGCAATTACTGAACAAAGCACATCTATAAACCAGAACATATTAACATTTCTTTTTCATTTAATTTTACCCATTACTGTACCACTTTCCAGTCATGATATGCAGACAACCACTTGGGACCATCCAAAAGTGACACAGCTGTTCCACTCCATGGGTAAGCCCATTAAATTAACATGAACAAATACTAGATCATACATCTTTGAAGAAAACAAGAAAACAACGCAACACTGTATTTGTTTTCTTTTCCTCCAGGAATAAAATATTTATGAATAGAATTGAGTAGAGTTCTGTAAACAGCCCCAATGTTCTGTGGTTGGATTTGGTTTTGGTTAAAGAGCCCTTGTGTCAAAGTTATAGCAGTTCTTCTCTATTCCCATATTTACAGACTTGTGTAATAACTGGTCTGTTTGCCATGCCTAGATGCATTCTATTTCCTGTGCTCTATGGACCTGGAAGTGGTCCAAATACTTTATCGAGAAGTGGAATACTAAATTAATTTAATTAAATGGTGTGATATGGCTGATGGGCATGTCAGGCATCAGCTTTGAGAAGGTTCATATTTCTACCAGTCACCAGTTCACCAGGTCAAAGGCTTGACCCCTCACAATGTGGCTTTGGGGAAAGTGTTATTTTGTTGTTTTGTGTGTAACTTTTTGGGGATTCTTGACTATGCCAATGTACAGTACGCTCTTCGACTTACAGTGTAGTTGAGTTGGGTCTGATGTACTTGGGGTGAATAAGGCCATAAGGGCATCATGTAGTCATAAATTTAACTCTCCATTAAGAGAGAACACAGCCTAAAGACTAGATTTAGCTAATTTCATGATCAGAGGACTGGGATAGCGTTTTATCCTAATGTTTACATACCTATCACCTTTGCTAGTTTTGTAGTCTAACTGTACCATTACTTGGAATTCTCCAAGAGATGTGTTCATGAGATGAGTTCAGTTTGGAATAATTCAAATACATTTCTACAACAACTCACATCAATGACTCCATAGCACACCCACATCCACAGACATGTCTTCAGGCATGCATTTTAATATGCTGTATGTGTGCGGTAGTAGACATTTCATCAACTGTGAAATAACAAGGTCTGTCTGACAGTTTTTTATTTTTTTTTGCAAGTAAATAGTACAGCATAACGTAAGCACAATGAATTAATAAACAACAATATGAAACAAAATAATTTGAAATGGAATGGAGAGTATTGAATTCTGGATTATAAACCCAATTCTGCAGCAGTATTGGCTTGTGTAATGGCAGTGCTCGGTGATGGGGATAATCCTGACAGTGATGATTCCTCCTTGTAATTGACTCTGGTACAGTCTGCGTTGTGCCTTTCAATAACTCGCTCGCTCTTGGACATGGGACATCAGCTACAGAGACACAGAGCCTATACAGATTCAGAGCATGCCTGGCTGTGTGGAATGAGATACTGTATGTCCCTGTAATGACGACGATGAATACAGCGTGTCACACAAAGGGATTGCAATATTCTACAATGTATTGCTGTGCTAACAGACACAAGATGAAATTCCTGGACTGTGAATTGAATGAGTGAAGGGTCTGCCAAGGTCAAAGAATGTGTGATGTCTCACTTAGGTGACATGATTCAGAGAGTATTTTAATACAATCCAAAGTTCTTTTGTGAGATTTCCACAGCAGATGAAGGGTGTGGAATGTGTGTGCTGGAGCAACTCCTGCACCCATGTCATAAAGGCAGTGAATTCCTTAGTATTAGTACTTAGTATTCCACTTCTCCAGATACAGCTGTAGAGTGTTTTCATTTAAGAGAGAGAGACTACAAAAGACTACAAATATTTTAAATGACATGCTTTTTTTAAAACCCTCCAAACAAACCCTAACAAACTGGATGATCTCCAGATCCATAGAGCATCACCTAGAGGGGTCATCCGTCTATCACCGTCCCTCTGTTAGTTTTATGATAAGAATGCATGATAACAGGGAGGCAATTGTCATATTACATTCCACATACATTTCCGTCTTTGCACTCATTCAGGAAGATGGTGTAGTAAATTTTAAAAAGCAGAAAATAGATACACGATTAACAAATTGTCTTCAGGATTATTTAGTGCCTTTAGTGTTGGTCCTGGCAGTATGTCTAGTTTTTGTCAGCAAGGTGGGCAACTTACCTTTAATTCTAGAAATGTCCAGAAAAACAGAGATGTCATTGTTGTTATTTTTCAACACATATTTTTCCATGTGATGTTTGCCCCCCAGCTGACCTGAACCATGTGAGATTTTCTGCCTACCGGACAGCAATGAAGACGCGGAGGCTGCAGAAAGCCCTATGCTGTAAGTGATGCCTCCTTGCTATGCTCTTCGAAGCAAATAAAATAACTTGCAACACAATCGATATGTGCAATCACTTATAAAGCGCCCTGAGATGTAAGAGGCTTTGGTCACGACAACGACCACACAGCTACTGCCCGTAGGCATCACTACCACTCATGCACCCAGATACAGAAAGCACTAGGCACACCAGGCAAATCTAACATCTCCTCATGGCAAAAAAAATATGAAGAAGCATTTGGCACATAATTAAGAGCAGCAGCCTCCATTAGCCTCGGCGAGTCCCTGCAAATCACTTAAGGAGGTGAAAAACTACTCAGTCAGCACCCTCGCTGAGGCACTCACAGGCCGGCTGCGAGCCGGCTGTCTGGGTTTCGGAGGGAAAGCAGAGCGAGTACAAAGCTACGGTACATATCTTTGCTTATTAAATGTTCTCTGTACCTAGTAATTATTCCTGACTTTACGTAATTATTCCAGTGAGCTATGGGACTACATTACGTGGCCATAAAAGGAAGGAGAAAATAACATAACATCAGTTTGTGTATTTTTGAATGGTAAGGGTATCGGTAGGTTGTTGTTTAAATTTAAATAAAAGATTTACTCTCAAAGTACACAATTCAAAATGGCTGTCAGTGGTATGATGTCATCACAAAACACATTCCCTTGAACCCCCCCAAAAAAAGTCACATCTGGATTTTTCTCTTGGCCCTGCACATCCTCTCCCTCATCCATACACGCCAAAATCTCCCTATAACTCCCTGTCAAAGATCTTTGCAGTTGGAAGCTGGACCCGACCAGCCAGAGAGCTGTCACATTAAGGAATCCCTGCCATGACAGCCAAACAGGACTTTTTAATTAGTGAACACTGGGAGCCTAGCGAGGAGATGGGGATTCATCCATTCAGCCTTCCCTGTGCACGGGCACCATCATTGCACTGGCCCTGATTGGGTTATGCTCGGATAGCTTTCATTAATATGCGCTGAGTGAATGTCATTAAGGGAAGGTCCCTTAGGAGGACGGGGAAAAAAAGGTGTGGAAATGAGATTTTGTGGTGAATTAGGAATGTGTGTGTGTGTGTGTGTGTGTGTGTGTGTGTGTGTGTGTGTGTGTGTGTGTGTGTGTTTGCAGTGGACCTATTAGACCTTGGCATGGCCCAAAGTATCTTTGATCAGCACCAACTGACCCAGAATGGAGAGTTCCTGGAAATTGGCGATATTGTGAGTTGCCTGGGATCCATCTACAGCAGGCTGGAACAGAAACACCCTGACCTGGTCAATACACCCCTATGTGTGGACATGTGCCTCAACTGGCTTCTAAATGTCTACGACACGTATGTGCTCTTCTGCTCTCTAGACACTACACTGGATCACTCTATGGACTCTTCAAAAAATAGATTAAGTAATTCCTAGAGGTTTGTAATAAATACAGTGGTTGCTGACTATCTCCCTTCTGTAGGCCTATATATTGTTACTGTTCCTAGAGATCCTAGAGTAACCAACAATGTAAAGACAGCTATTGTACAATGCTAAAATGGTGGAAGAAAAACTAGAAATTGTATTTTCTAAATATTTTGCAAGAATAACAGATCAATTAACAGATGAATGCAGACCACATAGCAATGGCTGCAATAACAAAACTGAAAAAATTGAACATGAAAAATTGAACATGAAATAAATAAATAAACATGAAAAATCTTTACTATTATTTCTCCTTTTTAAATTGACAAAGCTACAGATAATGCCATGTGTGCAACACCCATATGCACAATCCAACCATGTCTGTGGCTCCAGTAGCATAATCTATGGTTGTGGTTTGCTGCCAAAAGGCTATTGTGTCAGACTTGTTGCATATGAGCTATGCATTTTCTCTCTAGCATTTTAAAGGGCACCTTGATAAAAAAAAAGATGTTCCACAGGATAAACCCAATCCTCATAAAACAAAATGAAGTACCTGTTCAACAAAAGCTTTGAATGGTTTCATAGGGCCATTTTTCTCAGCAGGGGAAGAAGTGGGAAGGTGCGGGCGCAGTCCATGAAGATCGGCCTCCTCTCGCTCTCCAAAGGACATCTCGAGGATAAGTACAAATGTATGTTACACAACTTATTGTGTGTCGTTTCAGAAAATGTTTTGGTAACACTTTCTGTCAACCCAGTATTCATAAAGCATTGTAAACATTCATGAAGGGTTATGATACACTAATAAAGTCTTATAACTAACTTCATTAGTGCTCATAACTGTTTATACATTCTCATGACTGTGCTTAAAAGGCATTATAATGTTATTATTATTGCTTAATTAAGTTGTCTTTTTGTGTGTGTTTGTTTTTGTTTTGTTTGTTTTGAATAATGTTATTATTATTAAGTGTCAGTATGAAGAATGTTGTCTTTTTTGTGTGTGTTTGTTTTTGTTTTGTTTGTTTGTGTGTGTGTTTTTTACATTGGACATGCCCTCTTTTGGACCCTGAGTCAAAAAAAGATGATGATGATGATGATGATGATGATGATGATGGTGATGTCACAAAGCATTATCATCTTATTTGTTAAATGTCCTTGTATATGTCCAATTGCAAATGCCAAATAATGAAGAGTTAAAAGTGCTCAGTGCATAAAGTAAAGAGATGAACACGTGACTACTATATATGAAAATATATAAGGCACCATTACAGACAATAAGTAAAGTGGTATGTTTCCTTAGTATCAAAGCCAAAGGCCAAAGACGTTTTATAATGCTTTGTGACGTCAGGCTGTAAAGGCCTATATGATGACATTACAATTCCTTATGAGTACAGTCATGAGAGGGTGTAAACAGTTATGAATACTAATGCCATTAGTTATAAAGCTTTATGAATTCATTATAACCCTTTATAATGCTTTATGAATACTGGGTTCATAGAAAGGGTAATCAATGTTTTTATCCAAGCCAGTATACAGTGCCGTATGTATTATAGTTATGTGCTTTGTATGACTCCATGGGTCTACCAGTTGATTTAGAGGAAACCTCCAGGATGAATTTAGAATTGTATATTTCTCTGGTTTAAATCAGTGCTAAAATGTCAGATTTAGGTTAAATGTTTTCCATCTCCATCCGAATGAGCTCTTTTCCTTCCATCCAATTCCCTCCCTTGGAACTGTGTGCTCATGACCATTAGAGTCACAACGGGTGTCCGCTGTTTCCACATTATCTCAAAAGTACATACAAAGTAAATGAATACATTGCCTCCAGCCAAGCGAAACGGATACATGACTCGGATCCCAAAAGTGATCATTTTCACGTTTAAAGGCAACAAAACAGAAGGCAACAAAACAGAAGGCAACAAATCAGTTGCAAGTGATGTGAATCCTGATGCTTCCGGTGGTCTGCAATCAGGCCAGCTTTATATATGGAGGTGCCTCGGGGAGACCAACTGTTAAAAGGAGTAGCCTATTATTTATCTGTACAACTTTCCTGTCTATCTTCTATCTTCTGTCAATTTTCTGTCTGTGCTTGGAACCACTGAGCTGACAGGGATGTAAATCACTTTTCAATGATGGCTTGCTTTTGCATTTGCTTTTCATTCTAAAACATTGCCTGTTCTCCCAAACGGCCGTTGAGATCACACTAAAAAGGGATGTGAATTTGCTGTTCCATTTGCTCTGCTTTTTTGTTTTCTGGTGGTGCACATTAACATTCCATCTGTCATTAGCATACGATGCTGAGTGGGAGTTAGATCTTTGATATGGAGCCTGTGAATTACACACTGAGTGATACAACCAGCCTCATGACTGATTTGAGATAGCTTTTTATTTAAGTTTGCTAATTTAAAGTTGAGCTAAAGCTGAATTTCTTTTGCCTTTTTTCAGATAGGTATCAAGAGAGAACAGTTAATTTGGTTCTGTTGTAGCTATTCTATATATTTGCTGATGACTTTATATCTCTTGTCATTTGTTTCTTAATTGGGGTTTAGTGTCTTACCAGCATCATCATTCTGTTTCTATCATTAAATTCCAGTGTAAGGATTTGGCATCCGTAATTAGTAAATTCAGTATTCAGTAAGTAGTAAATTCACTATTCCTATTCCTGGTTGGATAGTGACCTCACACCCATGACAGATGCTAGAGCTATATGAATAAATGACCTATGACCTTTGACCCTTCTCTGACACCCCCCCCCCCAATCCCCCAGACCTCTTCTGTCAGGTGGTGGCCCCAGGGCAGTCATGTGACCAGCGAGGGCTGGCCCTGCTCCTGGGCGCCTCTCTCCAGATCCCGCAGCAGCTGGACGAGGCGTCGGCCTTCGGGGAGGGAAACGTGGAGCCTAGCGTCCGCAGCTGTCTCCAGCTGGTAAAAACGAGAGCCAGAGCGCAGCGAGACCCCCTCTTTCCCTGGTCATTCGACTGCCGCTGCAATGTTACACCTACAGCATCACAAGTAGGGCCCTCCTAAAGCCTCTGATAGGCACGCCACATGCTGCTTCTGTACCACAGGGGATGATCCAATGACAGATGTATTGGCCGAGACGAAAAATAAATTCATTTATGCAGTTTCTCTCTGGGTAAATCCATAGTAATATTATGGCTGTCTGCATCGCCACTGCTGGTGTCAATTCTATAGAAGAGCAAAATTATATTATTCACAAGTGAGCGACTGTGGGTGTGTGTGAAAGAGAGAGAGACTCTGGAGGCCCTGGAGATGAACTCAAGATGTCTTAATCATGAAAGAAAAAAAAGTTCTGAAAGAAAGACATTTTCCAGTCAGTTTGTCTGAATTCTCCTGAGTTAGATAAAGTGCATATATTGGGTAACATTTCATGTACTGTCTACAGGTTTCTTCCAGAGCCTTTTGCAACCATTATTTCCTTGGGGGGCAGGAGCCAAAAGCTCTTTATTTGGTCTTAAAAAAATGGCAGTATGGGTTAACGTGAGAGATATTTTTCTGCTGTGAATCGATTTCCTTAAATTGAAGTAAAAAGATGAAACAAAATGCAAGTAAGCCCCCTGGGAGGAGACGGCATCACAGAGTCTGTCTCCCCCTCTTCAGGACTTGTTTGTACAACTCCTCACACCCACTAGGAGAGCCACATCCACTTTGGGCATCCAACAAATCCCAAAGATTTATTCACAGCCCTACCCATAATGCTCTCTGATGCTCTCTCATTCCTTTCTCTCTCGCTCTCCAATTCTGATTCTCTCTCTGTGTATATCTCTCTGTCTCTTTCACTACTCTTCACTCTGTCTCTCCCTCCCTCTTTCTTCCTCTCTTTTTTGGCTCTCCCTACATCTCACTCTCTCTGTCTTTTGCTCTCACCACACCACGGCTCATTCCATTTAATGTTGCATGTAATGAAAGAGGTGCCTCCCAATTGCCAAGCTTTTTATGGCCCGCCGGTAATTGATCCATAACTGAAGTAACACTTTTAATGCAGTTTTAGGAGAGAGGGGAACGATCTGCGTCAGTGTGATAGACCGCAGGGTTAAAATTAGCGATGGGCCCTACGCTAACCCTTCGTTAGGAAGGTTACTCTGGGACGCAGACCTAGTTCGGACGTTTTTCTAGAAAGATGATGTATCAGATCACAACAGGCAGCAATGGAGTTGTCATGTGGTGTCAGATGTTGTTTCAGCACTGGCTTTGTGGCATATTGAGAAGCTATTATGTTTTCATTTCGCGCAGATCTGCAGATATCCCTTTAGAGTTGCTCTTTATACAATTCTTGTGCATGACATGAGGGAAGCGATATAGCTTCTGCCAAGCCAGGTGTTTTTGGGAAAGGTTAATTGCAGGCGTGCTCACTAATAATGAGTAGCCAGTGGGAATTGTCTGGTTTTTGTTGTTTTTTTTCCAACACATGGCCAGTGCGTTTAAACAAAGAAATCCAGATGTAATTTTAGTTTTTAAGAATGTAATTGATCATAGTATGGACAAGTTGTTGTTAAATGTATATGATTTACAACAGGTGGCTACATAGATTTAAGCCTCAGTGCCACAACAATACTAAATAATTAAATAAGTTATTAAAAAATAAATAATTATTTTGTTGAGGATGCAGATGAGCCTTCAGTCAACAGCATCCATATTGCTTTACCCCTTGAGTGTCAGTACGTTTGCAGTAAGTTTCCTTTCCTTGCCAGCTTTGTACCTCCACTGAACAGCTGCATAACTGATGTCTAGGGGAAGCCAAAGCCATTATAAGTTAAACAGACTAAGTCCAGTTTTACCAGCCTGGCTCTGGAGCCAGTCCTCTACTGCCAGCTTTGTCAGCAACTTAGATGGACCGCAACTGGATAGTTTTTGTTCTATAAACACACAGCCTCCTCTGCCCTGCCAAACAAGCCCAGTGAGTGTGTTGATGTTGTGCCTGGCAGGTGGGCAGTGATGGGGAAATTGACCTGGAGCAGTTTGTGGATTGGATGCAGTTGGAACCTCAGGCCATGGTGTGGCTGCCGGTTCTTCACCGGGTGGTGTCTGCCGAAAGTGCCCGGCACCAGGCCCGCTGCAACATCTGCAGGGAGTGCCCCATGCTGGGTTTCAGGTACAGCCAACACACCACAGCTTGGAACTTTGCACATGGTTAATCACATCAGCATGGACACTGTTTTTTGAGATGGGGTGTGTGCTCGCCACTTTGACCTCACCATTGCCAATTCTTATATAAGCAGTCAAAGTAAGTGCAGTGTAGATGTAGACATTCAGCAGTGGTAAAATGATGAACTGCAAAGCCTGGACTTTATTGGCCTTAGCATTAATCACACGGGCCTGGCTATTGATTCTAGATGAAGCATTCATTATTCAGTTGAAATCAGTGATATCATTCCAATAGTAGGGAGCAAGAGTCTGTACTTTCACAATCCACATTATCAGAATGACCATTTTCTATTGTTAATGCAATCCAAAACTATGGTGAGTAAACATATGTTTAGACATTAAGATGAATAGTGGACCTTGGCTATATACAGTCTAGTAGGCCTAGTAAATGTTTGATGGTTATAAACTAGCTCATGTGGAGAGCAGACTGTTTACTTCTATTGCCTGTGTTTTATTGCTTCTATCTTAGTGTGGGATACCATGTAGGTTATGGGACTAATCATGAGTGAATGAAATAATTAAACTGAGAACCATGAAAGCACTTCTACAAATGTAGAACATCTACACAGTAGATGTTATACACAGTCTACAAATGCAAATGACTCCAAGTTCACAGCTCTATCCAATCCGAGTTTGGTATATTTTATTTAGCTTTCATAAATGAAGCACAATTCCATTCACGCCTGAGGAAATGTACATTATTTATGTCAATATGAAGAACGATTTTGGATTTGTTTCATGGTCTGGAATGCTGTCTCTCCACATTACTGTCATCCCTGAATGCAGCAACAACACACATCAGTGTTGCTCCAGTGTGTAGGCAGTACAGGACAATAAAACAGAATTTGTAACACTGGAACTGTTTAGTCTTTGTGAATTTCATCTAATTTATTAAAACAACATACCTCTAATATCTTGCTGTTACTGAAGTCTTTTTCCTATCTGTATTTTAAGGTATCGCAGCCTGAAGCACTTCAACTATGACGTGTGTCAAAACTGTTTCTTCTTGGGGAGGACAGCAAAGGGACATAAACCAACCTATCCCATGGTAGAGTACTGCACCCCCGTGAGTTTTTCTTTCTTGCTTTCTTTTCCTTCTTTCAATTTATCTTCCTCTCTCTTTGTCATGTATGTCAACTTTTCTCCCATTTTCAACAGCGTCAAGTAAAGCATTTCTGTGCATGTCAGCTTTTGTTTGCCAATGCAAAACACCACCCTGACCTTTTACAGACTTTTGCATCTACCATGGACAAGCGTAAGCGCTTTCACATTTCAAGAGCTGAAATGGGAATGCACAAGTGCAAGTCAGTTCAGGCCCAGGACAATATAATGTGCCAATATGTACTTCACACAGTTGGCTCTCCATTCTCCACAACCCAGCTAAAAGCACTCTCCAATCTTAGACCACTTCTGGGGAGGACGTGCGTGACTTCACCAAAGTGCTGAAGAACAAGTTTCGATCAAAGAAGTACTTTGCCAAGCACCCACGGCTGGGCTACCTGCCTGTGCAGCTGTTCCTGGAGGAGGACAGCATGCAAATGTGAGTGCTATGGAAAGTGCAATTAAGTGTATTGTACTCCACAATGCACAATGCTTTTCTTTTTATTTTCTAATATTTCAAAGGTTTGCCAAAAAATCCAGTCAAGCATACACAGCCACTAAAAAAGAAGACACCATATTTGGTGTTAAAATAACTAAAAAATTCCAGTCACCTGAAACTATTGCAAACTTGCCTGGATAACGACCCATGTTTATCTTATCATGTTTATCTTACCCTCATGCAAGAGAGAATAACAATTCCCAAAGACCACTGTTGGAGACTTCTAAAGGAGTTCCTTGGAATCCTTGGAATTCCTTGGAAAACAAGTTTGAAAAAAAAGTGTTAGCAGGTCATCCATACAAAATGCATACCAGGAAAAAAGGCTTTCTGGTCATTTAATCACTGATTTAAATGACTGGAGTTACTAAATGCTATTGGGACTTTACCTAGACAAAGTCTGAGTTTTGAGTCTGAGACTGAGTTTTATGGCATATGGGTATGAAAGTTTAGCTTTTTGACTCATGATGTGTGTAGAAGAATTACTCCCCTGAAAATAGCCCACTGCCTTCTGGTAGTTATGGTGATGGGACTGTGATGTTTTTGGGTTGTTTTAATTCCAAAGAATCCAGGAATCTCATTAGAGTGGATGCCATCATGACCTCCATGAAATATGTGACCATTTTAAATCAAATCTGTCTGACAACAAAAGTCGGTCATGCTTGGCTCATTGAACAGGTCATTAAATAAAAACATAAGTTCATGTAAATGAAAATATGGCTCACTGATCACAAAATCAAGCCTCCACCATGGTTGTCTGAGTTAAAACATCATTATTATATATACTTAAATTATTTATAGAGTCTATACAGTGGACTAGCATGTTGCTAAAAGTACAATGGGCTGCTGAATCACACCGGCAAACAAAAGAAAGCAAATGGCCGAACTCAACTAATCACAGCCCTTGCGGTGTGTGTAAATGAGGAGGGCACTGACGTATGCGTCTGCATGATTCATTTGTGGGTAAAGCTATAAAATAATAGATGCTTATGACGCATTAGTAACACTTAGTAAATAATGAACTAATTATGAACAAAACATTTATATAGATTTGTATATAATTAAGAAAAGCTATGTTAATATGTTATATATTTAAATGAGTGAATATTCCTCCCAAAAAAATAATTTTGCCCGGTTTCAACAGTTGATATGTTGTCTTTGCACTATTCTCTATCAAATGTATGGTTTGTATGATTGAATTGTTGAAACCGGGCAAAATTATTGTTTTGGGGGGAATATATGCTCATTTGAATATATAACATATTAACATAGCATTTCTTAATAATTTACAAATCTATGTAAATATTTTGTTCATAATTTGTTCATTTTTTTAAGTGTTACTAATGCCTTATAAGCATCTGTTCTAAAGTGCTGCCAATTTGCGTAAAAAAAGTTTTTTTTACATTAATAACATACTTTAATGTGTGCACTAATACAAATACAACATACTATACAAGACAAAGTACACATGGAGTCGGATGTAAAGTACAACTAATAGTACAGTCTAGTGTGTATCTGCAAGAAACATACATTTGGAATGATAAAGTATGTAAACATAGTGTGCAAAATACATGTGGAATGGTAAGTAAGCATGTTTGAGAAGTGGGTAAATGGCCAAAGTGGGGGTGGCACAACCTATCAGCAGTTCAGGAAAGTGATGGCCGTGGCAAAGAAACTGTTCTTGTGTCTGGTTGTTTTGGTGCACAGGGGCACCAATAATAGTGGAGGGCGCTGTGTTAGCATAATAGTTTTCATTACTTCAAATTTGTATTGACCTATGGGGTAATTACCATGTGTCCATGTCCATTAATGTTAACAATGTAAACATTATTTTGTGTAGACAAATTTATTTATTATGTGTATATAGCATTTTTGTTGAAATGCCAAGTATAACCAAGTGTAACCCACGCCAAGAAGACATAATGGTTTGAGTATATGGCACATTGTGTCACTGTGACCAAGGAATTTGGTGTTAATCTATCAAAAATCTGTGCTTCCAAAATACAGTTCCTCAAAACTCTACTCAAAAGATATTTTTCAACCCTGTGTATGAGCAGTACTTGACTTTGACTTTCTATGAAATGGAATCCTATCTGTGGTGAATGGTGAGGGGAAAAAACAAAAACAAAACCATAGTGCAAGCCACTCGTTTGGCTCTGTGTCTTTTCATTGATGCGCCTGTGTTCTCTCCTCCAGCAGTTCATGCCAGTGCTATTCATTCTGCTCCTCAGCTGTGGCACTCCTGTGTCAACAAACAAATGGCTTCCTCCCTCTGGTGGATTTGCATGTAATTACAGAAGCAATCAGGCGTCTGTTTAGGCAGATCAGCAGGGAAATGAGAGGAAGGGACATTTATCATTCTCTCGCTGTTTAGTGTCCTTTGGTCTTCAATTGCAACAGCTGTTCTCCCTTTGTCTGTCCTCTCTATCTTATATTTGTGCTTTTATGACTTTTTTTTTTTTTTTTGCTTTTGGTATCCATGCACAGTCTCAGTCTCCAGGGCCAGCTCAACAGTTATTTTCATATTCAGTAGCAAAGAGGTCCTATCAGCGGCATGTCTCATGTTGACAGTCGGCTATATTTGGACATGCACATGGGCAGGAGGGTAGCCACAGAGACAATTAGACAGACAGGTTGACATGCAGGCAGACAGGTAGACAGGTAGACGAGCAGGCTGCTGCCACTTGCGGGGCCCAGCGGCTGGTGGGTGGAAAGGTATTCCCCAGAGTATTAATTTTGTGTGTATGTGTGTGTGTTTGTGTATGTGTGTGTGTATGTGTGGAGGCTGTGTTGTGCTGCCTCCTCTAACATCTGCTTTCTGTTCATGTTTTGCAGGCCAGTTCCTCTTCTCCGCATGTGCCCAGAACAGTATGAGTGAGTGGCACTATAAACTACATTTCCCATACATCCATGTCTCAGTTGTACATGCTACTATGCTGCTCTCATTAGCAAACTCGTCAATGTCAAAGTGTAGATATTACATGACAAGTGATAAGGAAGTATACACTGTATCCCCAGTTACCTCCAACAAGGGAGTGAGGTGTTGTTTGATTTGTCAGTCAGTATGTTTGTTTTTGTTGAGTATGTTGTTTGTTTGTTTTATGTGTGAATGCTGGATAATGCAAAAAGTACCAGTCTGATTTTCAAGAAAATTGGGCCAAGGAGGAAGAACTCATTAAATTCTGGAGTGTCTCCGATTCACAAATCTACTCAAGAGATTCAAACTCACTTATAATGTTGCAAGATCCAGTATTTGGCCACGGTAGAGGTCTGTACTCTCCACATGCCCTTCAAGTTGTTCTTATGCCATTTTGCCTCAGGTTTAGGCAGACCACACATTCATTTCCACACCACACTGATCATTAATAGCTACAGTATTTATGAACACCTCCTAAACACTGGCTCACAACACACACTTTATAAAGTTCAGCTATGAAGTTTACAAGGGTCATTTTATCTAGATATGTGTGGTCATACAAGGGCTCTTAGTATGGTGAAAGTTCAGTCAAAGAATGGGATCAGGCCACACAGCCAGTAGACAGTATGGACTTTTGCTGACTCACTGTGCAGATGGGGAAAGGACACTTTGTATTAGATTTAAAGAGCAAACCTAATTTACTGCACATAAACACTTGTTATACTGAACACCATAATGGCGATTGTGCCATCTCATATATCACAGCTATAAACACATTATTTGATGATTTTTTGGCACATCCCATATATTATCAAAAAATCTCCATTCTTCCCTCATTTGTATTTTACAACAGCCTTGAAAGTCCTGTTGGCAGAAACCTCAGATGAGATCAAATTTGAGCCAATATTAAAAGAAGGAATAAGTGAAGATGTAGGTTTACAACATATTCTTTACCCCCCCCCCCCACACCATTTTCTCTGTCATGATCCAAGTCAACCATAAGAGTCTTTAGGGAGCTACTTTGTCAGAGATGTTGTGTCAACAAAATCAGCTGTGTTATTTTGTTTGGTTGTTTTTGTTTTGATGGGTCCCAGGATGGCTCCAATAGCAGGTTGGGAGCGTGCAGTGTCTGTGGAGCCCACCTCAGCCACGGCAGGAGGAGGAGGAGGGTGAGTCATGCCAGCTCGCAGACAGACACACAGTTTTCCGTCTGGCCAGTCAGTGGTGTGATTGTGTGTGTGTGTGTGTGGGGTGGTTGAGGCAGAGACTGGAGGCCATCAGGAGTTTGTTGTTGTCTTATCAAAATCATGCCCCCCGAGTTTATGAGATTTTTGCTCATAAAACCCATCACTGTTGCTCCCAGAGCTTGTGTAAATAGTTTCTCTCAATGTTCCCATTATATGATAAAAGCACAACAGGGAACAGACAACAGCAGGGAAAATAAAGGTCATGGCTCAGACGTCCCTCCCTCTTAATTCACTCTTGGAACATTTCTCTTTTTAACAACAACAAAAATCCTTATTCCAAACTACTGTCCGCTCCCATATGTCATGCTTTGAAGCACAATAAATTTTGGTCAGATTAGGGTGACTTGTGCCTTTGTTCCAGATGGGGGTTATAGGTTGGGCTAATCGTTAAAAAGAAACTCATTTGCAGTCAGGTTTTTATCTCAGTTAGACTTAATTAGTTGGATAGAACTCATATTCCACCCGAAGCGCTCTGTTTAATTTTGCCTTATCGTGACTAATGAGAGTATTCATCACCACAGCCCCCGGATAGCACACTGTTCCACTGCATGCATACCTTTTCTCATGCCCAAATGAAAAAGAAAACTAAAAGGCAAAATGTCTTAAATACCTTCAGTTTTCACCATGCTCTGCAAAAACATAGAGTACGGGTCCAGTATTTGGTGTGACTCAATCAACCAGTAGCTGGAGATGATATAGTGAATCCAAATTCAAATACAGAAACTTTTAGATGCGCAAATCAGTAGAAATCTTGCAGATCATTGCATTTGTTATGCAAGTAATGGTGTTAGAAAAATATAACCACATTTCCTCCTAAAATATAAAATCTATTCAAGAAATAATGTGATGACCTTTCTCCTTCAGTAGTCACAGTGGTACCCAAAAGAGGAAGAAATGCACTGAACCATAATAGCAACTTCAGTGCTCTGTGAAATAGTGGTTGGTCAGTGTACAATGAAGTTTGAAGGGAAAACTAATTGGATTTCAGCATTGATCAGGGGTCATTAAGGAGTCTGCTAATATCACATACTAACACATGAAAGAGAAATTAAGAAAAGTCCTTGTTCCACATTAAAAGAGATTAATGTTACTACATTCTCAGGAGCATTGTAAGGACATTCTGTTGATTTGGGTAAACAAGTTGCTATCTCAAAGGGGATTATTCAGTGAAAATACATGGATTCTTATTTATTTGTGTGGATCTGGCTTCTGCTCAAGTGAGAGATCTCCCTGGAATCCAAATCTCTGTGTTCTTTCATTTCTCACGTTCACCTTGTCGGCACACAAACAAACCCCCTCTTCTTTCCGCTCTCTCTTCTCTCCCTCCCTCCCCCCCGATCAGGTTTCAGGAGCACAAGATTATCCAACCAGAGGCTCACACTGCCAGCACATCCTGCAGTCCCCTCTGCCCACAACAAGGGGACACCCACATACACGGCCCGCCCTCCAGCCCCATCCAAGGTCAAGCCATACAGAGGAGCGAGATGCTGGAGGAACCTGATGGGCACATCTCTGCCCCAGAGGAGGAGAGTTGTTAGTTCAACTCCAACTGAGTTCTAGAATGTTCATGAGCGCAGACCTCTCCATTGCCCTTCCAGATGGATCTACTGAACAGACAGTCGGCAATGTCAAACAGGACAAATGAATTGTATAGAACTCATTAAAGTTAACATTAACCACTCAAACCCAGGCTGTTGTGGTGTGTTGTGACATGAAATTTAACTGTGTGCTTTGTAATGAGATATTTGACTGAAGTTCTGTTACCACCAAATAAAACAGTACCCACCTAGCAACTGTCTAGGCACCACACATGACTTACCCGGAGCTTGAGGGGAATTTTAAGTATCAGCACACCCCTCAAAGCTGCTCTCAGGCGATTGGTTCTGTCTTGCCTGTCTAATCAGCAGACGCACAGGGACTTTTCACACTGAGCACTAGAAAATAAACCTCCCACACAGTCAATCATGCGTCTCACCAGCAGCTTTGCTTCATCTGAAATATTTACATACCAGAGATTTATATGGAAACAAATGAGCCATTTCTAATGATTACATTTACATTTATGAATTTAGCAGACACTTTTATCCAAAGTGACTTACATTTGTCAACTATCAATTACATGAGGGCCAGTCTCCCCTAGAGCTACTTAGGGTTAAGTGCCTTGCTGAAGGGCACGAACCCACAATTTCTATGCTAGCCGGGTTGCTTAACCGCTACACCACCACTGCCCCCTATTAAGAGTAATTGATAGTGTATCATTTTTATCATATTAAAATTAAAAGTGTTTATTGCGATATGAAAAATCATATGATTTTTGGGGGTCCACATGCACAATCAGACCAAACTGTTTTGTTGTCAATGGCCTAAACAGTTCACACTTGTGAAAACAATGGTAGACATTTGGATAACATGAAAATCCATGGGTGTACATAAGTGCTTTTCTTTTATCATGGGTCATGTGAAAAAAAGAGTATGTGTGACAAGCAGTAGTAAGCTCATTTGTGCAAAGCAAAAGGTTCAGTAAAAAGTTAATCAGAATGAAGTTACATGAACTGAAAACGATTCCACTGAATTATCCTTTCGAAAATTCATGGAGTGGTTGACTACATCCTTCAGCCTGAAGCCAGTCTAATTCCAAAACCACATGGCTGTGCAGTTTAATTACACAGCCTGTGTGGTTATCTTTCCTAAAGGAAGACTGACAGCAAAGTCATTACAGGCAAACATGACACTTTTCATACCAAAGCGATGCAAATAAGGGCACCTCTACAGTGATGTTTGGGTGTCACGAATGTCCACACACACACATACACACACATACACACACACACACATACACATATCCAAAATACACACATACAAAATCAACTTCACATACCTGAAGGACTACACTTCAGACCCTTCAGCAGAAGATGTAAAGACCGATTTAAATCACAGTGCTATCGTTGCCTTAAGCTCCAAATACACACACACATTCACAATAGATCATGTGGCAAACCATTAGCTTAAAGTGGAGGCGCCGACACTCAGCACCTCATTCATTTCTTTGCGGCTCCAATGCCCTCTTACCCTCCATCACCATCACCAGGAGAGCCAGACACCAGTGAAGGGTCTCTTCCATTCCCCTGGGCTAAGTCGACTGGTGCTGAGGAGCCTTAACGCTTCCCAGCCTGGCTGACAGCAGCAATGCATCAGTGCTGTATGTTCCCCAGAAGAGTCGTCTGAACTAGTGAGGAGTTATTAGGGTCCCTCTGAGAGTCAGACAGAGACACAGTGATGAGTCCAGAGCAGAGTCAACCATATCAGAACCAGCAACTATGAAGACAAATAACAGCTGTTGATAGAGGAAACAGTTTTCCTTACATCTACACAGTATAGCTATGGGTCTAAGGTAATTGTGTAATGTGGTAGTTTAGGCAAAAAAACAAGTCAATTCCTCAATCTGTGTTTGCTTGATCACAGAACTTGATCACATCATGGTTCTATGTAAAATATTAAGACATCATCCGCATCACAAAAAGGAAACTGTAACTGCTGAGCTTGACCGAGCTCTTGTGTGTTCGCCTATAGCCATTTATAATAGTTTAGTTTGACTGTGGTCATAATATTCATATGACATTAAAGTACTATGCTGACTTCCTCTAACATAGGTGCAGGACTGAAAATGTGATGATGGATATTGGAAATGTCACTATTGCCTCTGTACGGTTATGTCTGACTGAGGAGTGTGACCTTCCAGATTAATAATCCTGGCAGATGGCCACAGCAGAAGCCTGTGATGAATTTAGTCCATTAAATTCACAGGCTTTGATTGCATAATAAAGGGAACGTTTCTTTTAGAGGTCTGCGAAAGGGGTTCTTGGGGAAGGTTCAGGTTATTTTTGTAAGGCTTCTTTTGTATTTGACTTTCACACATAGTGGCCAGGAAGAAGCAGAAAAGTCACCAGCGTTGATCTAACATTTCAGATGTACTGACTTCCTCCTTGGAGATATAAAGGACGGAAATTATAGGGACATTTCACTGTACCCAGTCAGCCCTTTTATAATTAGTCTGTCAAATCAGTACTATCCGATAAAGGCAAAGACTGAGGTGACCTTTAGCTGACAGCTTTGAAAAAGCCACAGGTGTCGGAGATGGGAAGCTGCCTTCAGGTACATGGACGTCTCTTAAGATTCCCACTGGCTTAACATGGACTTCTATACATATCCATATACACACAAAGATGTGTTGTGACATTTTGTTGCATCCAAGAGCATATTAAAGGATCCACTGAAATATAAAATATAAAAAAAGAATGAAATTATTTGAAATATCGTAAGTCAAAACGGTAAGAATCTGAATGCAATGCGTGCAACCCACAGGGTCTGAAGACTTTGCCATGAGCCTGTGAAATTACTATTTGCCCACAACAATGAACAAAACATGTTTTTCTTTCGTCATGCTGACAGGTGTCTTTGGTCTGTGTCATGACATCTTCTCTGATGGATGATCTCTCATGTTGTGCCTTTTGGAGTATATCTCACAGAAAGGAGAAGTTAATCCCTCACCCCACAGAGAATCCCAAACTTGTACCCCACTGTGTGGGTAATGGTGTGCGAATGAGCGAGTGAGAAAAATTTCAGGGGAAAAAAACTGTATAGCAGAAATGATTCCTCGTAAGACTATTACCACCCTGACAGAGAGTTAATCTTACAAAACAAAAGTTTCATCAGAACTGGTGTGCAGAACACTGCTTCAGAAAAACTGTTCCAGGTGATCGCTGTTCAGAATTGTAAGTATATGGAAAAAATGTATTGTCACATCTTCACAAAAAGTACTTCTAGTCTTCTCCCACATGGGCAGATTTCCATAGACTGGCTATTTGCAATCACCTTAGCAAACATTTGCTCTTAGGGCCCTGAGCCGAGCCATTAGAAATTCATTTCCTTTCCCTCCAAGATGGGAGCCTTCTCATACAATACACTGACCTCATCTCACCTCTTTCCATTTTCTATAGGAGGTCAAGGACAGTCATCTGCACACACACTCACACACTCACCCCCTCTCTCACTTTCCCACACACCCACACATCTCCCTAAATGACACTTAACTCCTTCCCAAAGACTCTGCTGCATAAATGCTGATTGTGCTGAAAGTGCTAATTATGGTGATAATCGCAGTTAATGGGTGGCTAAAGAGAGGATCATAGTTGCACCTCAGCCAAAGCCATAAATACAAAATGGAGAGAGAGTGACGCACACATTCCAAAACATAATTAGAACTTATAGCACATATCCTGGAATGAAGTATACATTATTAATACGGATAGCAATATAAAGTTATGTTATAAAATAGTTACATTTATTGTCCCTAAAATTCATGAGCCTAGTTACTTTAATCAAATACCCATTAAAAAGTGACCCGGAGATAAACCTAAGATGAATGGATAACCAATCAGGGAAAGGCAAAATGCAAACAAAATAAAAATGGGGATTCATTTGAAAACTGACAGGACAATAAAACTGGTAGGATGGCAGACACTAGTGGAAGAGGGGCTAACGCATCTCTCCTGAGGATCAGGGAAGATAAATTGAGGGAAACCAAAAAGGTTTATTTGAGCATAGGCACAGCAAGGCCTCAGACAGCCAGACAGCAGACTGTCATTCGCTTTAAGGCTAAAATACCTCCAGCACTACAGCCTCTCAAGGCCATGGCAATTATACACATTCTTCATTGAGAGTAATCTAAAGATCTTCACAGGACTCAATAACTGATGAAAATAAACTTTCTGCCCAACCATAACGTTCCTGTGAGAGGCTCATCATGTGGTTAATGACCATAGACATTCACAGGCAGAACTCACAGACTCGTCTCACTCACACACACATACACACACACAACCACACGCACACAAACACACAAATCAACACACACATACACACACACACACCCATCCCCTGCAGTTTCCTACACACCCACAGGCGGTGTTCATCTCAGCTGACATCTGCACATCACCCACCCGCTGCACCCCCCACCCCCCACCCCCCACCCCCCGGCACTCGTCTGTCTCATCCCCCATCCCAACTCCACCTCCACTTCTGCATTCCTCCTCCTCCTACTTCACTCCCCAGAGAGAGAGAACAGAGAGGTGCCGTCTGAAGCTCCCACCATTATCCAGGAGGCAACAGGCTGAACGGCGTAATGGCTATCCGAGACAAAGAACAGTGTGTCTGGTAGCTAGACCAAAGTATCACTTCCTTTACTGGAGCCTATATAAGAGGTGCACTGTTGTGGGTGTTGCTAGGCAATACATCTAGAAGCCATTCAAACCTGTTACACTGATTTTATGGCCATGGGGGAAATAAACCAACAACAACAGTCAGCTTGAATATGTATAAACCCTGGTGTATCACCGGCTGTATCTGTCACATCAAGGGACAACTCACAAAAGCTGCATCAAAACAGGTTTCACAAAAAAAGCAAAAAAGCAATAGTGCTATTTTTTAAAATAAAAAAACACATAAATATGTGTGTATGATATGCATCCTACTGTGCTGTGTCAACACACACCTCATCGTATATTATATTCATTTGATATTATTTGTTTGTGTCTTTGTATCAACACCACCACCATTTCCCATCATGCCCCTAGGGAAAACCACAAGATGAAATATCATGTTTTTATATTTCTCTCTCAACAACACAGTGCTTCCCTTTGCCATTAGACATCTCATATAAACTCTGTGGCAAGGAAGTTGACAACAGTCATCCTAGCTGACAGCATTATTATAAAATAAGACCAACAGAATTGGCTTTACCATAAAATCAGAATATCCCATGCATCAAATGTACCTGTTTCTTTACAGCCATTCCAGATCATCCAATATGCTGACTGGCTTCTTAACGACTTTACTGTGATAAATGAGTCTATACAGGTCTGAAATTTCTGTCAGTGTGAAGAAATACATGAAGCCTGTGCTGATGAGGTAAAGATATGAGGTAATTTTAACAGGTACAACCTTCACATTCCCAGAGAGCACTGCAAAGAGCACAGCCACTCCTTTATCTGGAGAAAGCTCTTGGGAACATTGGCGTCTGATGCAGACTCCAGACATCCCCGGGGCGGCTACAGGTCACTGATAAATGCTCACCAGAGACTAAAATGAAAAGGCAATTATTTCAAGGGACGAAGGGTTGTTGTTGTTGGTGGTGGGGCCATGTGTGAGAGAGTTATTTTGTACCAGCTGAAAATGACAAACAACCACAGAACAAACCACCCCAAAACACCTGTTTGCATGCTGAACACCAGCCAAAGAGCCACAGTCTGGCCAGACGCTTTAAAGAGGGTGTGCAGACAGTCAGACAAGTCAAATCCCCCTGCATCGCCAAATCTATTTTCCCCCCTTTTTTCATTGGCTACTTTCTTTCCCTCCTCCTCTCTGCTCTCCTGCTGCTTGTCCTCTGTTCACCTCCCCTCCCCTCCCGTCCTGTCGTCCTTGGCCTTGTTTCCCGTACTCTGCCCTTCTTCTCTGTCCCCTCTGTCCTCTTTCCTCTCCTCTCTTCTCCGCTCTTCCTTACTGTGCTTATCGGCCATGGCTGAGCTCAAGTCCACATCCTCTCCTCTCTTCTCCTCTCCTTTCCACCCAGCCACCAGATGAGCCTGTCAGAGAAGAGCACACTCAGTGGGCTCCCAGGGGCCACAGGAGATTTATCATCCTATTAGTATGACTTTTATATTTGTGTGTGTGTTTGTGTGTGTGTGGGTGGGTGTGTTTCATAAACTTTCTGAACTCCACAGGCGGTTGGAAAAATATGAGCTCCATAATTCTGCATGTTATTGTTTGGCTGATAGAAGAGGGCTGAAAACAGAGCCCACATCACATGTTTTCCTTACATGTCAGTTTCAGAAGAGAATAGCACAAATGTAAATTTTATTTAGATTTTTGCATGTTTGGTGACCTGGGAGGAAAAATGTATTCAGCAAGCATATGTTGTGTAAACAATTTGCATAATCATCTGCACACTGACATTTAAGCAGAGCTGTTGTCCATCGTTGAACTCACTCCACACGTTAACTCAGACCTATACCACCACCTAGTGTCAGATACAGACATTACATCTCTCATATTTCTCAAAGACTAAATTCCAGGTCGACAAGAGGGTGTTTGCATGCCTGCATGTTTGCATCGTTCAGTGACAGTGACTCAGGGCTGTCCTAAAGGTGATGTGAACACTAGCCCATCATGAGAGGAACATTATGTTCTCTTTCGTCAAAATGCTATAAACTTGCAACATAAGATTTACGATGAAAGATGTAATGCTATCATCCACACACCTGTTGGCAGTCAGGGGGAGTGGTGCTACAGGCAGACTTGGGTTTTTCAAACCATACCTCCATGGTTCCCACTTTCTACAAGAACCTCCTTGGGGGTCCTTGTCTCCCTGGGCTGTGTTTTGGGGCCAATCAGTGGGATCACTAGAGGAATAAAAACTATAGCAAAGTAACAAAGACAGCATCCTAGGAAGATTAAAGTCTATCTTGGTGACTCCACTAATTACTGTACTAGTATTAAAGATATGATTAAAACAGCTCACAGATATCTGTCAAATGTTCAATGTTTGCAAAACATCCGAATTTCAGTGTATTACACTCATATTTGAGTTCAATTTTACTATATTATTGAATTAACAAAGTATTGAATAGCTAATTTAAAACAAATATTTTTATATTATGTAAATAAAAGTAAATATTATTTATATATTATATAAAAAATATATAACATACCTCATACATTGCTCATAGATTTTCACTCTAAAAATGTTTTCTTCACCATTGCAAGGTGATTTTGCATTTTGTAAGAGTAAGTAGGATGTAGCACACTGTTCTTCTAACAACAACCAGACAATGTTAAAAGATTGCAAATATATTTTTTTATTAAACCACACATGTGTCAACATGCATTGAACAAGTCTAGGACCCTGAAGACACTTTAAAGGCTGTGGATCAGTGGCCCACCCATCAGGCGTCAGATAGACACACACACACAGAGATAGATAGAGATCGAGAAGAACAGCAAGCTAACCCCAAGCACACTACTGAAGTCTTAACCCTGAGCATTGACCTGACCATAACCATCGTCCATTACCACACCCCACTGATGTGGATAATCTCCAACTTTTACCCAAAAAGCTTAATCCAAAAGGTCCGACATACATTACGCTTATCTTGTCCATCCCCGTTACAAAATGACGCTACATTGACCTCTCTTTTACATTCGCACCTCTTACTTGACTCTATGCCCGGTTAAAGTGAAGACCTTTCAGTGCTACTGTTTAGCTTTAAACACTGGGTCGCAGCTCTGGAATGGGGTGAGTGGTTTAACAGTGAGCAGGTCAGAGAGACATACCCTCATGTCCCTCAGAGTTCAGAAATTGATCTGGCAAGTGACCTCCGAAGACTACGTAACCTTACTAGTCTGCTAGTCTACAGCAGGATCCCTGAAGACTACATAGCCTCACTAGTCTGCAAGAGTACAGGATCCCTGAAGACAACACCATCTTACTAGTCTGTAAGTCTACAGCAGGATCCCTGACAACATAGCCTTGCTAGTCTGCAAGTCTGTAGCAGAGCGTCTGAAGATACGTCACACATTACTAATCTGCTAGTCAGAGCTCACGCAGGCCACAGCCTTGTCTGGGTCCTATTTACCCAGAAAGATAAATGTCCTCCCTGACCCTAAGGCCAAAGCCCGGAACAGATGAGGACCAAAGATGAGATCATGAAGATCATAAAGTTGATTCAAGCCAATGAAGTCATTAAGGAATCAGGGTTAGGGCTTAGGACTTTCTCTCTGCTGGGTAGCCAAGAGCACTGGATTATTGACAGCACCACAGAATACTGACAACTGCTTCTCAGGAGAAGGCCGGTGGTCTGGGAGCAGTCGCTGGAAGATCAAAAGGGTGCTCAACCTCCCAGGATCACTCTGCATCAGCTAGCAGAAAGAAAAGGGGGCATGACATAATACAGTTTGAAGGTCTTGCTAGATAAACTATAGGCACAGACAGAGCAACAAGTTGAGGGAATAAAAGGGATAAAAAATAATAACGGTAAACTTCATATCGAAAATCCAGTAAAGTGCTAGGTGATTCTCTCGCCTCTAAACTGTAGCAGTTGTGTACTTCAAGTCAAGACACGAGAACTTTTGTGAGTTTTGGGGCACCAAAACACCATAGGACCACAAAAAAATCCATCAGACACAAAATTAAAACAGGCTTACAGCACTCTAATGATATATAATCTTAAAAAAAAAAGAAAGAAAAACAGACACAACTTTTTGATGTCCAGCCAGTCCACACATATGTCCAACCTGACCAATGAGTCCACAACACAACACAGCCTTAGGACATTATAATTTTCTTTTAAAAAAAGAATCAAAAAAAAAAAAAAATCAAACTTTAAAATCCATGAGTTATTTGGATTGAGTGTGTGTGCATCTCAACACAAGCACATACCAATCTTGAGGCGGCTGCTACATGTGCCCTCATCACACCATGCAAGAGTACAAAAAGTTACAGTAATATTTCAGCATGGCAGAGCTATTATTAAAGATGTCTGCCAAGCTCAAAATCAAGTGTTTTCTTTTCTTCCCCTATCTCTCTCTCCATTCAGGCTCTGCTTTTTACTTCATATACTGTTCTATTATTCATTTATTCATTATTGAGTCGGCACAGTATTTTCCTTACAAAAAATATAGTACTTTTAAAAAACAAAAAAAAAACTCAAAACGGCTATATTTTATGTACACAACTGCAGAATGTCGATGAAAAAGTTCAGTACAATCTGCAGTCCACAGTCTCGAGTTCTGTGCTGGGAAGAGAAAAAAACATTTTGTGATGATCCAAAGGTAACCTGGAAGAAGACGTAAGGAGTGTTGCTGGGTCTTTTTGCTTTGAGTGACCATAAAGAAGTCCATGATCTGCATCTGGGTGGTGCATTGTTGAGACAGTTCAAGTGGAGTGTGTGCATCTATGCGTTTGTGTGTGTGTTTATGTGTGTGTTATAACACTGGCTTGAGGACTGAGCGGAGCGAGCGTCCCTCGCGAGTGAGCTCTCGGGTGAAGCACATGCAGGGCAAGGGGATTGCTTCTTCGCGTCGGGCCACCGTGTTGAACTTGCATGTCTTGAGGTGATCGGCCATGCTGGAGATGTTGGCAAACTTCCACTCGTTCACCGTGCCAAAGGCTGTGCTGAACCGCCACACCTGAGACCAACAACAACTTATTAACCAACAACATAAAAAATAAAACTCCAGGAGTATGTGTGTGTGTGTGTGTATATGTGCGTGTGTGTGTATCAGCTTAAAAGAGTGTTGGCCTGAGAGTAACAAAGTGAGCACTAGCCTGGTGCTAATATGACTATCTATTGTGTCTACAATTTTACCACTACATGCTCAGGTTACAAATGCTGATTTTGGTGTCCGTGCCACTGCTGCATTTTATTTTTCTGTAGATGATTTTAAGGAACACAATGACCTAATTCAATGACAAACAACACTCCCAGCCAAGAGGATTGAGCCTCCTGCCAAAAAGAACAACTAAATCTAGCATCTTAGCTCTTACATCACATCTTGTTTATTTATATTACTTAACAATAGCAATTAGCAATACAAAGCTTCTTTTGCACCCCACCCCACGGGACTCTTACCTTGTCTTTAATCTGCCAGGAGTTGGAGCCATCAGGCTGCCGGACCTTCTGCCAGAGCAGCACCACCATGCCCCGTCCCTGCAGCAGGCTGGCACACACGTCCCTCATGGTGCGCGACACCCGAGACAGCTGGCACAGGCTGAAGCCATCTAGGAAACTGGCAATGTGTTGAAGCACCTCAAAGGGCAGGGTACTCAGGTGGTCACACTGGTTCCCGTATTGGCAGGTTTTGCGTTTGGCGCCGAGGCGGCCGGCCGGGGAGGGCAGGGCGGGCTCGTTGAACTGCACGCCGAAAGAGCCCAGGTGACGGTCGTGGACGACGCGCGAGCCCTGCACTGATGGGCAGAAGCGTCGCTGTGAGTACGTGCAGCCGTAGTAGGCGAGTGGGCACCGCTGCTCCATCCAGCCGTTGAGGCCGGCGTGGATGTCGCCGTGCACGTTCTTGAAGTGCGAGGAGAACTCGTCGCGGCGGAACAGCTGGCCACACACAAAGGTGAACATGGAGCGCTGCTTGGTCTGGTAGCGTGCCACGCACTCCAGCACCAGGTCCAGGCGTAGCGTGTGGAAGGGGCTGGGGTTAGAGAGCTGCGGGCTGGCGTGATCGCAGGCCGACGCCGAGGCGATGTCGCCCACCATGGTGTCAGTGGCCAGGATCGCGGACGGGAAGGAGAAGGTCTGCGTGCCGAAGTCCATGCGATAGCCGTCCACAAAGCGGCTGTCCGAGATGCCGCGGCCGCTCGGTGAGTCACCCAGGCAGAAGAGCAGCGCTGCCGTGATCAGGTCGATGCCGTGCAGGCCCATTGGGTCCTCCGACACCTCCAGGTCCAGCGTGTCCACCGCCTTGTCCTCCATCTTGGTGCGGTAGAGGCGGTAAGGCTGCGAGAGCACGGCACGCCGCCCATTGAAGTTGAACACACCCTGGAGCACATGCAAATTGTGCAGCCTCCGCTCCAGCCAGCGGTCAGCCCCTTCACCCTCCCCAATGCCGGCCCCTTCCCCGTTCACCTCTGGCCCAGGGGCTGCAACCTCCAACTCTTCGTCTGCCTCCAACACCAGTGGCTGCAGCTCCACGTCCTCCAGCTCCTCGCCCACCACCAACGGTGGAAGCTCTGGCTCATCTTCCTGGAGCTGCCCATCTTCGAGCACCACCAGAGGCTGAAGCACCTCCTCCAAATCCAGGGCAAGATCTTCCCCGTCCACCACAACCAGTGGCTGTAGTCCCTCCCCATTTGTGTGAGGCTCCTCACTTCCATCCTCTACCATCAGGTGGTGATTGGCTAAGGGGAAGGCCATGTGATCTTTATGAGGGCGGTCCTTTTGCACTGGCAGTGATAAGCAGGGAACAGTGATACTGGTGTGCTGAGGCACGGCTGGCTCCACCACCACCATGGGCATTGAGTGGAGCACCAGCTCTGGCTGGTGGTCAGAGGACCCGTTCTGCCCACTGCCCTGCAGTCTGTGCTGGCCCCTCCAGTGGTGATGGCTCCCTCTGCTCTCTGGACGGTGGAAGCCGTTACACAGAAGCTTTTCCTTCCTGCGGGATTTGACAAATTGCATTTCTCGGTCCTCAATGTCCTCGCTTTCTCCTCCGTCCACGATGACTTCGACGGCCTTGCCAAAACCGTTATGGGATTCCCAGCTCATGCCGTTGGCATAGTTGAGGTCGATCCCTCCCACGGCCCCAAGTTCACCCTCGGAATCCGAGTCACCATCCTTCATCTCAACATTCACCACGTCCTTTCTGCCATGCCGGCACTCGCCGTTGACCTCTCCATTGACTCCTGAACCCATGTGGTGCATGCCGTTCCGCTGCTCTTTCTCGGCCAGGCTGTCCACGAGCAAGTCGATCTCCTTGTTGGCGTTGGTGAGGATGTCCAGAGCTGCTGCCAGGCTTCGGCTGGTCTCCACTGAGGCTTTGTAGAGCTCGCTGTACGACTCCTGCTGCATGTCCATGAGTCCGCGTGTCAGATCCACTTGTGAAGGCCTTTGAGCCTGCTGCTGCTGAAGTTGCTGTTGTTGTTGCTGGTGGCACTGCAATGGCTGTTCCTGGATCAGTGGTGGAGACTGGTCCTCATCTTTGGCTGCCTTGGTGACTGTGGTGGTGACACGCAGCGACTCGAGCAGCATGCGCTGGTCCTGCAGCGCCAGTGCCATGTCCAGCTGCTCTACGGGCTCAGCCTCATAGTTGGCACCAGTATCAATGATGCCACCGCCCCCACCACCACAGCTCAGGTGCTCGTAGGACTTGCGGTCAGCATAGCTGACAGGCCAGCGGTTCCACTCCATGGTGCAACACACCACGCTGGCAGGGCAGATGCCCAGGTGCTCCGCCAGTCGCCCACGCGGCAGTGTGAATGGGCAGCCGAAGCCACTGTTCAGACAGGGCACCCGCTCCAACGGGCACAGCAGCCGGTGCTCGCCAGCCTTGCACAAGTGGAAGACAGCGCCACACACCAGCGGGCAGCCCATCAAGTCACAGGAGGCACCAGGCTCCGGCCGCGTCATGCATCTCCGATTCACACATGTCAGGCAGTGGGGGTGCAGCTCCTCCATCTGGGAGTCTGGTCAGCTTCAAATGAGAGACCACACACTGTTCCTGGAAAAGGTCCAAGCATTCAGGGACAAAGAATAAATGTTACTGCAGACAGAGAGACTACATGTTGCTATGGCATCTACAATGTATAACTGATCCATTCTTGTAGAAATGTCTTTCAAATATTTTATCAATGGCAACATTTCGGAACAGACTGCTGAGATTTCAAGCCGACCTAATTTTATGAGACAGGGTGGCTGCGGGAAGTCCCTTCCAAGTCTTAAAAAAGGAATCTGTCAGGCCTCGTGCTCTGCCACGCTGCAGTGTGTTTACAGTTTAAACTGAGTTGCCCCACAACATTTCACAACACACGTCTTAAATTGCACGGTCACGCTCGTACCTCGAAGCCGGTGAAGGAGGCAACATGAATCTTAAAGTGCGGATCATTATATGACACAAACCCACGGGTGGTACTGAAAAGCAAAACGAGCCTTTTAACATTTCAGTGTGGTCGCAGATATGCCATGAGCGGTATGAGTTTCGTTTGACTCGAGTCCCTAACTGGACAAAACGTAATGACTGCAAATACTTCAGGAAGGTTAAAGGTCAAAATTTACTTTCACCGGCTTCAAAACATGACCAATGCAAAATTAAATAAACATTGAACATGGCTGTCGGCTGTCAACAGTCAACGCAAGTGGAATGACACATTTATGTTGATGAACACGAAAACATGATCAGATATGGAACAGAGTTACTTTGTTGGTATTTTGGTCACGTGGTTAGACGTGGCTAACAAGTCACTGCAGCGCAACTTTGTTATATGCTACCACTTTTCGGAAATACATTATGGTTGCAACTAATTTATTCTTGATTGGGCATAGTTTTAACCTGCCAAAGTGTGTGACAAGATTTTTCACAATCTAGCCCATCTGATTAACGAAACTGCAAGCGCTATCTTGTTAACCCACTATCACATTAAAAATATTTTAGATATTTAGGGTTGCGGAGCCTGCCCTGACCCGATTGCAACCGGTTGTCATCGTACCCCACATTGGACTGGGATGTTTGTAACGTTACAGCAGCAAGTACTGAGGCTGTCTTTATTTAGATGTTGCTGGATCACGGCTGCTAGTCGCTAGCTAACACGTCGGCTAGCAGGATGGCGACAGTTTATTGATGCTGCAAGTTAACATTAACAGCTTACGAAATACTTAATATGATACGCGTAAAAATTCTGAAAACAACTTTCATAAACAAACTTCTTTTGCCATCTGACTATACTCAACAAAGTACAATCAACGACACAGGGAATTGTTATACTGACAAAAGCAGACAAGGAAATTCTCATCGCCACTGAGATTGAGCCCAAACTTTGATTCCTGCTAACTGGCTATCTTAGCTCAATAGCAAGCTAGCTAATTCTCAAGCTAATCTTTATCCGACACAGAATGCCGACAAACTCGCCAGTTTCTTACCGTGGGTTGTGTGACACGCTTGTTTGTAGAAACGACACTATTATTTTGTATCTTATCGTAATGATTTAATATACAACGGTGTCGCGACACCGATAATTAAAGCTGTACACTTAGGAGTAACTTAACAATCTCCTCCGTTGTTTTCCACGTCTCTCACTGATGTGATAAACTAGCCAAGTTCTTCGTTAGCGGTGCCTCCCGTCGCCTTTGTATTGCGTCATGGCTCACTTGACGAAATCAACTTAGCCCACTAAACTGCGACACGGCAGTATTGCAGAATATCTATTTGAAAGCAGTGTGCATGTCTTGGAATATCAAAGTGAAGCTTGTCCTCTTTTATCCCTTTTCACTTCCTTTTTATAGGGTTAGTGAACGTCCTCTTGAGCTTTATGTCAGACGTGGTGCTCCTAATAGACCTAACTTAGGCTATGACACATTCACAAGTTTTTTTGTCTTCACTGATTTTTATTATGTCCCAATGGTATTGTTGGCCAACATTATCATGGTCATGAAATCACAAACAAATCACTCAGCTATGATTTTTTTTCCAGAAACACTTACAAAGTTGGAACTCAAACTGTACAAAATGTATCAACAACAACAACAAAAGTGATTAAAATGGCGAATGTTTTCATTCATTTCATCTTGTTTTGTAGATAATGTCAGCTCTGTCATCTACACACCATTATGTACACTGAAATTGGCTTGCATCCGCTGCTTCACGAAGCCACCTCTGATAGGTGGTGTATGTTGGAAAGCATGAGCTGGGCATCATTTGGAGGGTAGGATCGCCTACTACGAAGCCAAAGTCGGACAAAAACTCCTGTCACCAGTAGCAATGCCATCAGCAGACTTCCGAGCACCATGCTCTCTATGGAAATAACTGTAGTGCTGTCTGAAAAACACAACACACACATGCATTTATCACAAACTGTAATATGAGGTTTCAGTTCACCTGGTAGCCTACCAGAACTCTAGCCAGACAACACAGTACACTCATATCCCTTGATGAAAAAGGGGTATTCGTCTTAAAACAGAGTAAACTTTTGAAGCATCCATCCTTGATTATGTTTAAAAGTGCTATGCCGTAACAATACAAAAATAAAAAAAATGTCTGTTAAGTTTTTCGAAATCTTTGATCTTTTTAACTGGATAATAAATCCCCCAAACATCTTTGATTTGCTTACCAGATCATATGGATGAGTTGATGGACATGAGTTGATGTGAAAAATCTAAAAAGAAGCCACTCACTCAACACATTATGATCACTGTTGGCCAACAGTCTTCTGATTGGCCCATAAGACACTGTATGAGACATGGTGACATCTCTCCGTGTCCTGCTTGATGCTTCCTCTCCAGAGCAGTTCTGAATATAAGCAAAGACAGGCTGTTCATCTAAAGGATCTTTCAGGCCACATATATTTTGATATAATCCGAAAAGATGACAGTAAATTTCACTAAATAGCCTAGACATTTGTTAGAGAGGGAGTATGAGGGATGAGGATGAGGGATGAAAAACCTACTGAACTGTAAAATTTCAAAATGCACACTTACGTTACTTGTGATATATGTGACATATGTGTGCTATGTATCTTGGTTGAGCTTCATCAATTTGTGGTTTAGTAATATATTAGTCATCAAAATAAGTGTGTTTTTTTAGAAACACAAACATTATCCTCACCGGCTGGCAAACCCCTCCAGGGCTTGGGCAGATCTGGACGTTGCAGTGGAGGAAGACATCAGTGTATGAGCTGCCCACAAACTTGAACATTTGGATCCTGAACATGGCCTCTGGGCCTTGGCCATTTTTTAGCACCTCTAATGTGGACTCGCTTCCTGGTACTGGGCAGCTGCAGAGAAGAGAAAACCAGACAGTTCCAGCAACAGTCAGTTGTCACAAGATACCCCGGTGGTCAAGCTCAGCACACAGTCACCTGGTACAAAAGACATGAAGCACTGTAACATAAATCCCTACACATGTACCAGACACAAGAAATAAACACAGGTCTACTTAATCAGACAACAGAGGTGTCAGCATCACCTGACATTTGGCATATCAGCCAAAACATACAGTGCACCATACACAAAAACATCCACAAGCAGCAGTCCCAACACATATGTTTGAGTCAAATCTCACCTCTCACTACTAAATCAGTTACATACAGTCGATTATAATGTCTCTCCATAAACAGTAAAGTCTGTTGGTTTTGTTTTTCGTTTTAGTTTTCGTAATGTGTGTGTTTTGTTTTGTAATGTAATGTGTGTTTAAAAACATGTTGTGAAAGCCTAAGCAATAGACTGTGGAACTTTTGACACCAATACATTGAGTAATCAAGCAGTGTCCCACATTGGGCAATACTCTCACTTCATGGGGAGTTCATGGGGGACAGCAGAGCAACAACTCGCTGAGTAATGCAGAGTCCTTGGTCTTAATAAACAGACATGGCGGGGTTATTTCTTCACCATGCCTGTGCAGGCCCAGTGAGGCTTGCCTGGGCTGTCAAGGACATACACAGCTGTCAGACTGAAATGCATATGGCAGGGTAGGGGGATAGGTCACATGACACACACGCCACTGACGCTGTTTTGTCCCCCCAGCTTGCCTAGCAACGCCCACCACATACGACGTGTTCCAGCAACATCCTCCGAGTGAGCAGATGACAAGTGGGCCTTAGAAAAAAAAAAACCTCAGTAACCGGAATAGGTTTGTGACTACTACGCGTGTGCATGTGTGCGTCGGCAGGAGTAGGGACTGACCTCTCGTGGATGAATGAATACTGTATGTTGCTGTAAGGGTCACTGGTCGGCGTGGCCCAGCACCTTTCAATGTGCAGCGTCAGATGAGCTGGTATCTAAGATGAAAGGGAATGAGAGAGATGTGAGTGAAAGAGCCCCAACAGATGGGACAGGGAGGAAAAGAGTCAGGGACCCAGGAAAGGCAAATGACTCAGTGGGCAAGAATTTGTGTTGAGTCATCAAATACACACCGTGTGTGTATGTGTGTGTGTGTGTGCGCGTGCGTGTGTTTGTGTGTGTGTTTGTGCGCGTGCGTGTGTGTGGTAGTGACAGAGAAACCAGGAAGTCTGAGAAAATCAAATAATAATAGGTAATAGTCAGCACCTTTACATAACCAGAAACTCAACTGTGCATTACTAAATGCCAGCTCGAAAATGTCAGTCACTAAAATAACTACATCTACAGTGACCACTTGGTTCGTATTCTTCTCCAGTTGTTCTTTTTCAGAGGCTTCAGTCTTATTGACATTCAATTACATTAAATGTCTGCTTACACCTTCATAGAAATTCTTGTGTGAAATTGAATGAAATTATATTAAATTGTGATGTTTCTGGAATTTCTGTCTGAGATCAAATTACCAGCCACAGGTCTTTCCTTAAACGTGAGCGTGCCCCTTGTTGAGTGAGGGGAGGCCCACAAACCTTCATAGAAAACTATACTAAACACACAGTAGCTCCAGGAATATGTTCATGCATTTCAACAAGCATGAAAACCTTTACATTGTCAGTAACATATGATTCTGTAAGACTGATGATGATGATATATTCATATGTGGAAGTTCATGTGCTCATCAGAATCACACACAGTGGCAAGAGAATTAACTCAATACTGTGTAACTAATGTTTCTTTTGTTAATGTTAATGTCTGATTTTCTGTGCGTATTTGTGTGTGTGTGTAGGAAAGAAAAAGATAGAGGAGGGGAAGCCTGCTAACAGAGGACAGCAAGCAGAGACACCTGACCCAGGTGCTCATGTTACGTCTCTAATCACAGACTGGGTTTGTTTACTGCTGTTGGCAGCACTGAGGTCAGAGAATGGAGTGTGCTTTTGCGTCTCAACAGATGCTTGTCGCCTTATCACGCTTTGTAGGGGAAACAGATAGCTGCTCATTACTGTATCAGAGGCTCAACCTGTCACTCTTGCAGAAAAGCGGTCTGAAGTTTGACCCTACAGTAACGCCCCCTGATAAACCTTTATACCTATGCACAGTATGACTGTAATCAGCTTATAGCACCACTTTATGAAGGAGGATGCAATCTCTTGCCCAAAGAAAAAGATCAAACATTATCCATGTATCATTTGACACTATCTGACAAATGCCTTTTATTACTGAAAAATAGCTGGAAAATGTTCAAGTTTAATAAAAATCATTCTACAAAGACAATTCTGAACCGTAAACTCTAAAGAGTTTGTCTATGAGGCCAAGCACAACAACCCATCACACTGTTTAAGAAGACGTGTAAATATGACCAACCATAAACACTTTGACGAAGATGTTGTCATCAAGTCCAAGGGAGGGCACTGTAGTCCATTTGTCCTGGAAGTCCTGATCTTTATACAGCATCATTGCCACAGAGAAGTTTCCATCCTCTGTGTTCAAAGTGATGGTCCTGAGGAGAGAAGACACGTAACAGGTTTTTCTTTCATGCAGAATATATTTTTCATTAACATTTGATTTTTTTAAAAAATTAATGCTTGTATAAAGAGTGTAGAAACCAGAGCCGTTTATGCTTGCAGAATGTTTTTTTTTAGTTTTGTTTTAGGGATTTTTCATTTTTGCCTTTAATTAGACAGGCTAGAAAAGCCTGTCTACACATTTTAGACTAAAATGTGTAATATGAATGAAGAGAGCACTGTATTCACTTGCAGTATATTTAGACTGTAAAAAGGTAGCATGACAAGCTAGGGTACGTCTAGATTTCTGGCTAAAAAATGGTCAAACACCGAAGAACAATAACCCTGGCTTAGTCAATCAGTGTCTGACTGACATCCTAAACCTCACTGTGAAATCCCAGTAAAAGGCTGGATGTCTGTAATGTCACTTGCAAGAGCCATTGGGGAAGACTGGCCTAATTAAGACAGAGCTTTGGTCACATTTCAAGCAGAAAAAAGCCAGAGCCTATTTTGAGTAGCCTTGGTTTCTTTAATTAATTAGTTATGATTAACTGTTATTAATTAGTTATTCACAATATAACTAAGGTTGTAATTAGTAAAACTGCATAATAAGACCTGAAACTGTAATACTTAAACTGGTGTTCATGCAACGTACCTGACATCCACTCTTATCAGGTTCTCACCATTGGGTTGCTTGACCATATAGTTGACAGGGTAACGGCACCCAAAGGTGATGTTAACATAACTTCTGGTGATGATGTCTGAATTGTTGTTGTGTATGGTGTTAATAAACATGATGTTTGTGTTGTCTGAGACCTGTGTGAGAAAAGAAAAATGTCGTCAGACATTAAAAACTGTTTTACAGTCAAGGTCGTTTCCGAGGGCAACCAGATCTGTTTGTGTCTGTGTTGTCAGAGAACAAGACAGGCTGTGGTGTCATAAAGCTTTTAACTTCAAACCATCCTTGCTGCCTGTGTTCTATGCCTGCCATCTACACTTTTAACTTGATTTCCTCTCATCTCTTTCCTACCCTGACACACACCTTTGTTATTCAAGCACTAAGGACATGAGAAACATGGGACACACTGACATTGCTAATGTCATAAAATGTGCTAGTGTCCCCCTACAGACCCTATCCAACCCCTCCATAGCTTTATGTTAAATAACCTACAAACTGGGGCATTTTTATTACACACAGACACAGACACAGACACACACACACACACACAGCAGACCACCAGGATTAGTCTGAGCTACTGGAGTAAGGGGAGCAAGACAGGACGAATGTAACTGTCACTAAAAAAAAATGACATCACTTGATATCTAGTCCCTTCAAAGCAAACGAAACACACTTCCTTTGTACAAGTAAATAATGCCTTAAATAATGAAAATTGTATCTCTTGAGTATTAGAGAGTGCAATAACCGGTTTTGAAACCGGTATTGAAACAGGTTTCAATGTTGTAATCTCACCTCATTGCAATATTAAATCCAAAGCTGGTTTACTGGCATGCACAAGACTGGTGAGCTAAAGCCTTGTAAAAGTCTGACAATGAGGGAGGGAGGAATGGTGGGAGGAAGGTGGCTGGATTTGTTTGCCCCCCTGCAAGTTCCACACTGCTATGTTAACCTTTTGCTGGCTTTACAAGAAATGCCTGCATGTGTGCTGAGCAAGAGGGTCTCAAGGACCCTCCAGTTCTCAAGGACAGATTTATGCCTAGCCAAGAGAGAGAGAGAAGTGGTGAGGGAGTGCCAGAGAGAGAGGGCGAAAGAAATGGTGGGGAAGACAGAGAGAGGGAATGAGAGATAGAAAGAGGAAAAAGAGAGAGATAGAGAGAGGGACTAAGAAAGCAAGAGAGAGACCTAGATAGGGAAAGGGAGGGAGAGAGAGAGTGATAGAGAGAGGGGGAAAGAGAGAGAAATATTGAGGGAGTGAGAGTGGTCCCAGAAGTGCAACCACTCAGTAGATGAGTTGCCCACCGTGGGTAGACGGCCCTGCACTGTGCAGGCAGACCGAATGAGTTATGGGGTGAGCTATTCAGCAGGACTGAAAACACCAGTCATCATTTCCATATAAATCAGGGTAATTTAGAGCCAATCACCCTTTCAGCCAATCACCCTCCTCCCCCAGGGGCTCTCATGGACATTTGGGCCAAGGCAAAGTAACCACACTCTGGCCCCTTCACTAAGGGTCGAGATACACCCGTCAACTCTCACTCTCTTCTGCTCCTCTTACAGGGTAAAACAGTTCGCTCCCGATTCTCACTTTTCAGTCCCCAGGGTAACACACACCACTCAACTCCCTCACTCTCGCTGTCCGCTGAGGCGCTAGCGCAGACCCATCAACCGTCAGGGGAAAAATACATCCATCAGCACGGTCCCTCCTCTTCATGTTAAAGGGAAGGATACACCTCCAGACACTCACTCTGTGTAAGGTAATTCACTCCAACCCTTTACTCCATGCCCCTCAGGAGAAAAATAACTCCCACTCACTCACTCAGAGTCAAGGCACGCTCATCAGCTCTCGGTCACTGCTGTTTATATGGGTTAAATAAAGCCAGCAGCCCTGCACCATCTCACCAGAGGATTGATATAAACGACTCAATTCTGCCCATGCTAAAGTACTACTCCTAAATACAGTCGAGATCTTTCCTTCTCTGCCAGTGGATAAAACTGCCTATTGCACAAATCCTTTTATTCACTAAACCTTTAAAAATGTAACTCCTTCATCTCCTTTGGCTTGGAACAGCAAGGAATAAATGTGTTTGTGCTGTGAACTAGACCTGCAGCTATCTATTTAGCTCTGACCAGTCTGATTTACTGTGTGAGGGAGACTTTCATCGGTGGCTTACAAAGACCGGTACAGTAGTTTGTCTTCATGTTGTTGGTTCTAAATGTCTTCTTTTACGATCAAGTGTTGTTCCAATAGAATATACGGTGACACACACGTCTTGTTGTCAAGAGACCAGCCCCTCACAGGAGTACACACTTCACTATGCGACCTTAATCTAGCAGTCTGGCTTTTAGTGACCAAATCTAAACCATTTCTACAATTTCTACATTTCTACATTTCTTCAAGTCTACAATACTGACATTTTATACTGTTCGAAAAAAAATATTTACAGTGAGTGTTCCACAGTCTGAGAGATTTGTCTTGATACTGAAGACATAGTTGTCACCTATCTGCACACCCCTGCACTCTGGATCATTCAGGTGTAAATCCCAAATCTGTGGAAAGGAGCCAAAAGAAACAAATCAACCATATACTTTAATGTGAATAAAACGTCAAGTGGCAACTTCGTCCATTAATATGTAATGTATTTTGTCACTTTTAATATTCATCTGACCTTTTAACACCAGTTCATGGACAACAGATGTAAAATAGCCATTTTGGTTACATCTGGCGCATTTACATTCTACATTTATTAATTCACAATGTCCATGTGAAATAAAGCATGTATAAATGAAATGAATAAGCAGAATTATGTTAACACTCTGAAATGCTCTTCATGTTTGCTGACACTGGCAGTACAATGAGGTACTGACGTCATGAGAGTTTTTCACTTACATAAACAGGAGGGACTTTACTGAGGAAGAAGGCACTGGGGATGATGACTTCAATCTGGTCGTTGGTGCAAACGACAGTCTCGTTCAGATCTAAATAAGCACAGGGGAACAGGAGAATCTGGATGGAAGACACAGAAATGGTCCTCACAGGATACATTTTTTTTTTACCATCACCAAGAACCACAATGCACACTCCTTTTGATATATATTCATCCCAGTGATATAAACGTTAAAAAAAAAATAAATAAAAAAAAATGAGGTCATCAGTAGAAAGACTGATAGAGCATAGGTCAAATGCTAACGCAACACTATTCAGATGCATTTAGAAGTGAAACATCAAATTATCTAAAAATTGGAAATCGTTTAGAGAAATTATTTTATCTACCAACCCAGTAAAATCTCAAGACTTAATCTACATTCTACATTTTCCAGTATAATCTCTTTTTCCAACATCTCACAGTTTCAGCAAAGAAACAGGTTAAAATATCCAGTGTCCACAGTGACATATCCATTGAATATATTTAAAGTCACTGGGGCACAATGGGCATGAGCCACAAGGTGCTAAGATGGTTCCACAAACCCTTAAAATTGGCAAACATCATTCCCATGGTAGCATGTTCCCATTTCTCCTTGAAGGAAGAACAGGGAATAGTGAACATCAATAGACTCACCTTCCTCTTCTTCTTGTGGTTGTGCAGCTGATCCTGCTTAGATAGAAACCCAGGATACTTGGAATCATAGCGAACACCAACCAGCTCTTCCAACAACCCATTCAAAACTTCCACAGCCACATCTACTGGGCATGCAGCAGTGAACATCTACCAGACTACCATCCCCTGCCAGGGGAATAAGAAAAAATAAAAGAAACAGCAGCAGACTCACCTTCCATCTCTTGTTCCAGCTGTGCAGTCGACCCAGATATCCTGAGAGCCAGAAGGCATCCGGCCAGAGCAAGCATGACAGGAGTCATCATCAAAGAACAGACTCCTTTCCTCTCGTCTCTTTCTGCCTACCTGTCTGTTCTTTATTATCCTTCCCCCTTTTTAAGTTCCTCTGACACGTCCTGTGTACCTAGGCTTTCTTCTTCTTCTCTTTCAAGTCTTTGCCAGTCTGGATCTCTCTCTCTCTCTCTCCTTCGTTCGCTTCTGTTCTCCACCTCTCTTGTGTGGTCAGCTCCCTCCTTCGCCCAGTGCTCAGTGTCTGCTGGAGTGGGGAGCCCCTTGTCCAGCCTTAAAACAGCAGCCTGAATGATGTCCCCCTAACAATGAGATTCCTCACATGAATAGTGGGAGCCAAGGGGAGTCCAAGGTAACAGAGATCCACCAGGAGCGACTTAATGGAGAGAAGGACAAGAGGGTGGGGGGCAAAAATAAAACTTGACAATCAAAGGGGGCGTCACTGCCCCTCCTCACACCATGGTCGCTCTCCAGTCCAACAAATCTACCACCAGGCCTCTGCTCAACATGCATGGGGCAGGCATCATATTGGGGGGTAGTGGCCTTCTTTGTGGGCCCTTTTTGTGTGTGAGGGCTTAAAAAAAAAAAAAAAAAAAAAACACTGGCAGGTCCAACACTTTCAGTGTTTTTTTTAACTGTTGCGGGAAGCAGAGCCACAAGCCTGAATAGAAGTGCAGGAACCAAGGCTAGTTCACTGACACAAACTGCACTGGCACAGATGCAAGAGGAGGCCAACATGTATTGTGTATGAGTGGAGGTTACAAGACGGACTGAAAACAGAACTAGAAAACATCATAGTAAAACTGGGAAAAACCGATCACATACAGTGAATTGTGTACGTCAAACTTTAGATCAGACACGTTAGTTTTTATTTCCTCACACTTTTATTGGTCAGTTACAGTTAGGCATTCACTGAAAACCAAATAAATGTACAATACATGTTTTATATCATGTGTAAAACATGGCGCCTTTAGGTGATAACTGTTATATCATCGATCACAGAAATGAAGTCTAAAAAGTGTAAGGTGCTTTCCATCTTCAGCTTGGTCACTCTTATTAGCTATAGTTGGAATGCCTGTAGAACTGATTCAATAAAATGTATTACAGACAAGAGAAACAAGATTTTTGTTCATTTGGTCATTATGACTGTATAACTTTATATCAAACAACATAATTAAATAGTATTTTCAAACACCATTATGAACTTGTGTCTAAGTCATACACCAGTATATGGTCAGTCATCCTGAATCACAAGGCCATGATGTAAAACTGTAGAAACTGTGTGACACTGGAGATAGAGGTCACTGGAAAACCTGTATGGTACTGCTGGTATTTGTGATGTATATTGTTGTTGTATCTGAGCTGACATTCAGAGACATCACGTCTACATGAGCCTCTTCCCTTCTCCGTTTCTCGGCATTCAACCCCTGACAACATCTCCTGGTGGAAAACATGTTTCTATTCTCCCTTTCCCGCTTTTCACAAGACTTTTTACGGGAGCTTTCTCTTTATTGACACTGAATCATGCGCCCCCCCCCCCCCTTTTTTTTTGGAGGTTTTTTTTTCCCCGTTTCGTTTTGTTTTGTTTTTGTCTTGCAAATCAGAACTGCTAAAACACAGATCTGGCTCCATTTGAGTGGCAGGTCCTCCAGACAGTCACGGAGAGATGCTACAAGACCAAGGGAGAGAGAAGACTCTTCAAAGCCCACGTCTACTTCGCACAATTAACACCCACCACTTCCTTCCTCAATGCACTTTACAACACAGGCATAAAGATGATCATCACACACACACACACACACACACACACACACACACACACACACACACACACACACACACACACACACACACACACACACACACACACACACACACACACACACACACACACACACACACACACACACACACACACACACACACACACACACACACACACACACACACACACAGTCCACCAAGTCTTATTTAGAACAGGGTTGGTGTTGTTTGTTTCATTTCTTAATTTACAGGGGATCTAGTTATTTGAATAATCTTTCTTAAAAGATTACCTAGGACTTCTGTGTTTTTCCCTAATTCTGTTTGGGAGCGATGAACAAGCAGGACAACTATTCAGGAGTGAATACAAACACCTCATTTGCCACATACCTCATCAAAAACAAACAGGTCTGATAATCTGATTTGGTCTATGCTTCATTAATTAAGTGCGGCTTATACACTGGATGCACCGAAAAACATCTACAATCCCTCCTTTCTTCCAAAGGCCTTTCATCCTCCTTTTGTGCGTGAGATTCAGAGATTTCTGGAACATCAGGAAAAGGTGACCTGAGGTGAAATTTTAAAACACTACCAAGCACAATTGAAAAGAAGCACAGTAACAGATTCGGCATTAGCTTCACTAAAATACAGTACCGGTAGTGATCTGAACATGATCTGGTCCCTCTATACTCAATGTATCAGTAAATGAGAGAGCTTGAGGAACATCCATGGTTAGACTGATCTGGAAAGAATAAATAAAATACTAAAATGTCTTGGAGGAAGACAGGTGAGTCTTTCACATAGTCAGAGCATCTGGAGAGACTCCTCTTTATGCAATGTCCTTTTCATGCACTTGCAACTACAAAGACATTTCCTTGGCACTTTGATCATCATTCACAAGTTCTTTTCTCTTTCATCCATCTTTCATTCATCCACTGCTCTCGCTCTTTTTTTTTCCTTTTTCTTTTATTTCAGTCCTCCAGGCTCTCGCGGTCCTCTGTATGCTCTGTGAAAAGCTCAACCAGGTCAGCCACAGTGAAGACGGAAGAGGCTTCCGAGTTCTTCATGGTGGAGGCGGCAGTGTGGCTGCAACACATTTAGAGCAAATTGCAACTCAGAATGGAGTCTTCAGCCTCTGAGTTAGCATGCAGACACATGAAGACAAAGTGAAGTTCGGTGGGAGGGTTTGGAAAGCTACGGGTGAAACAGAAAATGGAGCTTTGTCCTTCTTACCTTTTCTCAGCTGTCTTCAGCATAGCCTGCATCTTCTCCTCTATGGTTGACCTGATGAGGAACCTGTGCACAAAGGTGGGCCTAATGGGGGGAGGGCAACAACAAGAGAAAATTACAGTAAGATAGAAATATTCAAGCAAAACAAGACTACAATTAATGTTCTACTTCATGTGTTCATATTGTACAGATCCATGGCCCCAAAGATATTTATGGCCATACATTACTTCATTCCACAGTCCAAAATACCAAAGACTGGAGTGTCCAGTCCAAGACTCACTTAGTCTGACCAATGCGGTGAACACGGCCAATAGCCTGTAGCTGGTGGGCGGGATTTAGAATGGGCTCCACCAATAGCACGTGAGTTGCCTCAATGATGTTGAGCCCGTTGGAGCCAGTGTGAAGTGGTAGCAGCAGGATATTGACCTTCTCCTCATACTTGAAAGCACACAGGTTTTTCTGCAGAAAAATCACAGTCAAATACAAACTGTTTATGATATTAACAGACATACAGCATATTATAGTTATGACAGGAGACAAACATATCCACAACAGACTGCTGCAAACACAAACAGATACATCATAGGACTCATAATGTTTTTTTAAACCTGAAACATTTGGATGCCATTGATCTGAGAGAACTCCATGTTGTTGTCGAAAAGTGCTTTGGCAATGATGTCCAACACCCCCTGCCACTATTGAGAGAGAGAGAGAGGGAAGTGAAGAGAGAGATGGATGGGGAGAGGGAGAGAAAGAGAGGGAGTGAGAGACTCAGTTACAAGAGAAACCACATCACCAAGTCATAAAGTCGTCACATGCTGGCAACAGGCAAAGCCTCTGCCATGCCATCACTACTATAAATGGGGACAGAGGGCCTCGAACCAGCCCTGGATACAGTCAAACATGTTCAGACTCTTGAGCAGGATGGAGGAGGGGAGGGGAGAGAGAAAGAGGTTGATGGGTTACCGTGGAGAAGACCAGAGACTTGGCTCCAGGGTCCGTCATCTGAATCTTCTTCAGCACTCTGACCACAGCTTCCACCTTGGTGGAGTGACTCCCCTGTTTTAAAGAGAAAGACTCCACGTCAGTCTCAGTAGGGTGGCATACCATAAAAACAGTCATGCAGTCAGTACCAGTTAAGTGATCACAGTGGGCCCCATCCAGCAGATTTGATCTTTCTTTCGTTTTCCCTCTTTTCTCTGAACACATTTCCCCTAAATGCCATTTCTCTTCCTCACCCTCCTCTTCCTCATCCCCATCTCGCTGCCACCCTCCCTGTCCTCCCTACTGTTTCAGGCTGCCGTCTCTGACCTTGACTGGGATGTCCTCGGCGGTGTTGTTCTGTGCAGTGAACACGTAGGAGATGTCGGTGTGGGAGGTGGTCTGTCTGCAGATGGCACACTTGATGGCCCTGCGGCGTGAGCCCACGCTGTACTGTTCCATGATGATGGCGATGCACTTGTTGCAGAAGCAGTGGCCGCAGGTCAGCACAGCCCACTGAAAACACACATGCGCACACACACACAGTTATACACAAACATACATACACACGCATGCACGCACACATCAATGCACACAAACACAAATGTGTATACACACATAAACATAAACATGCGCATGTGGACACAGACACACACACACAAACACACATGTATACATACACACAAACGTGCACACATTCACACACACATGTATACACACACACACACACACACACGTATACACAGATGTATACATGCATACAGGTACACATATACACACACACACACACACAATACAGTCTGCTGTTAGATTTTTCCATGGGGAAGTGGCACAGCAACGAAACTGCTAATTACCAGCTTAATGATGACAGTGATCTACATACAGCTGTCATTCTTACTGGGCAATTAGTGGCAATGGGAACTTAGCCAAAGCCTCTGCTGCTCAGGCCATTAATACAAAGGGCAAACACAAACATATGAGTGTGAAGCTACATAAAGGACTTTTGATATCCACAGCCACAATACACACATAACTGAACAAAAGGAGCTTGTGTAAGGAAAAGATGAGTAAGAAAAGACTTAGAGGGATAAATGTGTGTGTCCTGTAAGGCAGGGAATGGGGTCTTTTTTCCACAGGTGTTGGGGACAAAGACAATCTCTGGTATGAATGACAGTTTGTGCCAAGCTCCCAAAAGCTTGCACATTTTAGCATTTTCTTGTTTATTCATTAAAGAACAAACAAATAAAAAAAGGTTCAGAAACCGAAACGGTTCCTTTCAGACATAATTAGTCTGGTGGTTCAACATGAGCGCGAACAATGGCATGGATTCTGCTCGGGCACTGCTGAGGGCATCACGAGTGTGGCCTGAGGACCCTCGAGCCGCACAAAGGTCCGCCGCTGGGAAAAGCAGCCTGTGATCAGGATCGGATCCACAATGTCAGTTCCATTTCCCCTCAAGTGGTACTGAGTGAGGGGAAGAGGGAGAGGGGGAGGGGGGACAATGAGCTCTTAGCCATTCAGTCGACTGAATAGCAATTCCATTTTCAATCAGGGCCAATGAAAAGGAGAGACAAAATCCCGAATGACCTGACCTCACCCCTGCCTCGGTCATCATTACTTTCCCAGACTCAGGAAACAGAAGAGAATAATTAGCCAAGGGCTCTGTTTGCCACTCTTTGATGCTTTGGTGTGCATGTGTGTGCAAGATGGAGAGAAGAGACAGCTAGAGAGAGAGAGAGAAATGTAGACACACACACACACACATATATATATATATATATATATATATATATATATATATATATATATAGAGAGAGAGAGAGAGAGAGAGAGAGAGAGAGAGAGAGGCATATATATATATAGAGAGAGAGAGAGAGAGAGAGAGAGAGGTAACGTCTTACCTCCTGTCCAAGGGAACGAGCACAGATGGGACATGGTTCAGGGTTGAGCCCCCCTGTTGCTTTATCCTGAGACTAAGAACACATGATGACAACATGCATTAGATCAATGCTCACTGTTCAACAACCAATTATCCACAACGCAGTTCAAATCAAATCAAAGCAACGAGCTGGAGCATCTTTAACTGCATGATACAGAGTTGGCAAATAAAAACAAAACAAAATTATGTTTTAATTGTGTTTGTATGTTTATGTTTTAATTTTATGTTTCATGTTGATGGATATGACTGGTTTCTCTAGCTGACTGCAAGTGTCCCCCTAACCCTGAGCCTGGAACTTTCAACAACTGAGCTGGTATGAATCAGCAAATCATGAACTAGATTCATGGCATTTAAATCCTTGAGGGTTCAGGAAATAGTGCTGGAGGGTGGAGTGGTTGGGGGTTGTGGTGTGGTGGTGTGGTTCTGTTGATCTGGGCTCACCTTCTCGAGGTTGGTAAGGTAGAGTAGCTGGCCGAGCTTTTTTTGTAGCTGGGATCGGGCCACAGCACGGTCGTTCAGCAGCTTCACCCGGTTCTGTTCCACCTGGAGATTCACCGCAAAGACAAAAGCATTTTACCCTGGAGAGTCTCAAGTCCAGACAGCTCTATTCAGGACACTTCTCTCAGAAATAGCATGTCATCATTTCTTAAATTAATGCTTGTTACACATTTGTGTCTGAATGAGATACTATCTAGATTCTAGAATGCTTTAATTTGTTATTCTGTCTTCAAATTACATTTTAATCTGCAGTGTTGAGTCAGTGAGTTGTTAAGTAAGTGTCCAACCCAAGCAAATTCCTTCATATATTGCATATATGATACTTATAGCATAAGAGCTATGTCTTCATGTCTTGTAAATGGCCCTCTGCACTAACAAAACCGCAACAGAATGCCACTTACAAGTAAACACTGGGGATGCGTGGCATGTTAGCAGTTTACATCCATCAATCCAACAGCAGGAGTGCACTGGTGACACAAGAATGTTTTCTACAGTCAGAAGCCTTGTGGGTTTGTTTACCTCGTGCGGTTCTATGATGTGGAGGACCTTCTGTTTGGGCTCGTCAGGGAGTCGCACACGTAGCCTCTCCGTGGCCATACCCAGCTCATCTATGGCGGACACATGGTCCCGCAGGGTCATCCAGTACTCATGCAGCACCTGTGGCCAGTGGAAGGAGGATCAGATACAGGCTCATGCTGGAACTCGGCACCCATGCAATTATGGTAAGAGGCAGAGAGCAGCTTTGACAACTTTCCAAAAAGTCAAATGTCAATTAGCAAGTTCACAACTTGGTTGACTAATAACCAAACACTGCTCTTTTTAAATTAAAAGCTCAAGGATGCAACAATAAATTAGGTGAAAATAAAAGACCCAATTAATTTACAAAATGGATTCTTGTTTTTGTCATGGAGCCTGCAAGTTTCCCAAAAAACAGTACCCTTTAATGACTTGCAGCCAAACAATGTACTTGAAAATGAAATTTAAAGTTCAAAGCTGTATCATAAATTAGGCTAGAAGACGAAAATGATGTAAAACTGATTTTCAAAACGCTCGCTGTTGTTAAATTGCTTAATTTGCTATGCCACACCAAAGTTAATTAATGATGATAAAATGTATGCTAATAAGTTGCATGTGCAGACACACACACACACTCAGACACACACACACACCTTGTACTCCTTCTTCCAGGACTCAAAGAGCTCCATGAAAGTGCTGGCCTCCTCTAGCAGCTGGGCGTCCAGGCGGCGGGCCCGGGCGAAAGTCAGGGTGGCCTTGAGAGCTCGCTCCGTCTCACTGGCCGCCCACAGGCCTCGGCTGGTGGTCGGTAGACGGTCATCCACCAGGCCCTCCTCATCTTCAATCATCTCTTCAAAGATGGCTGTCTGACCTTTGACCCTGACAGTTATAACAGAGGAGACCAACTTTAGTATATCCATGGTCAGTGATTAGATAATACAGAATCATTTCATCCAGTATTTTATAAGAACCTGATTTAGCAGGCAAGATAACAGAAAAACCCCAAACCCCTATAAGATCACATGGCAACACTGAAATGAAAATGTACATGAATACACATTACAAGATTAAATAATCTGCTGTGCATAATTCCAGGACTTTCCAAAATCAAATCATGACCAAAAAGGGTCCTTTTACTCACGTGTGGGAGAACAGCTTTGATTCATAATCAGTGAAAAGCTCGTCAGACTTGCAGAAAACACAACTGAAACAGCAAAGTCAGAAACCATCCAATCAGTTACTACTTCCTGTTTACATTTTAGTCAGATGTCAACAAATTACACTTTGATACTACACAAAGCCTAAATTCTAACAACCAACCCACAACAACAATTAAAATAACCCAAAGAGTAACAAAATATATTTTGTTATAGATCTTATGAGTAAAATATTTGATGGATGGGTCTACTTTGCAACAGGTAGGAGTTCTATTCTCCTGAAAAAAAAGATTGCTGGTGTCCTTCTGTAATAATATGGCCAATACTTCGTCTCACTTGTTGAGTGGCAGGCGGACAGGCCTGAGATGACAAAGAGTGGCTTCTTCAATGACAGCCTGTGAGGGCGGGCCTTCCAGCTTCTTCACAGCCTCCCGCACCACCTTCTGGGACTTCAATAGGTCATCCATCTGGGTGGTGAACAGAAACTGCAAGCCACGGCCGTCTCGAAACCTGAGGAATGAGAAAAGCCAACCATCAATCTTACAAATGTGTAATATGCCTCCTTCACCCGGTTTCTCTCAGGGGGCTATGTGACACACTGCTCTGTCTCTCTCGAAAGCGTAAGCCATTTGTCTCTCTCTTTTTATTCAAGCAACAAAGAAACAACATCCCCAACATCATTTAACCATCTTGACCTTACTGAGGTTCAATCAGTACACATCTAAATAACAATTTCTGCAAATTGTGCTCAAACCTCATGCTGTACCATACAGAGTAATGCAGCCTTACTTGTCTGCCATGGACAATTTGTTGGCTTCCTGCTTGTAGCTGCAGGTGAGCTCATTCTGGACACGCTGAACCAAATCGTCATCCATGGAGTACTCAATGGCCTGCGCTATGACATCCATCCACCAGGGGGACCGCAGGTTCACCTACGAGGAGGTCCAGAGAATCTCAGTATAGCAGAAGCAAAGGAAGGATTGCATACCCTCAGTCACAGTAACTTATTGAATTGATCCCTCATCATTAGCAGCATACTAGCGTGAGTTTTAGTGTGACTTTAACAGAGGGGGTAAGAGTTTGTATGTTTGCATGAATGTGGAACATTACCTTGCGTTTGAGTTCTTTGATGTTCTGGAGCACGGGCTGCAAATTCTGCTGGGCTTCAGACACCTCAGAATTGGATTTCGTCATGTAGTGCTGCCTTAGCTGCTCTGCCTGACAACAGATGCACGTATGCACACACACACACACACAAACACACAGTATATATTAAATACAGCCCTTTAGAGATGTGAACACTTGGTCCATGTCATAGCAAAGCCTTTTTCCTCACCTCTTCCTCTAGTCGGTCATCACGAAGGGTTGGCGGTATCCCTTCATGCTTTGCAGTTAGCAGCTCCATGAGGTTGTGTGTGGCATGGAGTCTCTGTCAAGTCAAGAGTTCAGATGAGCTGCAGCTGGTGCACAAAACTTACAATGCATTTCACTTTAGGACATCCAATAATGCAGTTTACATAATATGGGCAAACAGGTATGAAAATAAATGAAATGAAATCAAATTATTCTGTGCTTACCTGTAAGGAGTCAGTTTTCAGTCTTCCTTTATGTTCCTCTGATGAGCGCAGTACTTCTCTGTACATGTCTGCTGCCTCCACAAACTCATCTATCACACACACACACACACACACACACAAATACCTGTTCACATTCTTAACTATTCTGTGAAGTCTGACAATGCTTGAATGTTGGCCAATGACATTCAAGGCAGACATTTGTTTTCATTTGATCACTAGTGTTCACTGCCACCATCTGTAACCCTTGAGAAACATCTCTGACAAATGGAACCCTCAGGGTGGAAACCCGTCATCCCCAGTGGTGCTCTGGGCCACCTAGAAGCTGCTCCTTGCATTCAAACCACCACCACCTGCACAGGCTGAACTCAGGGGAAGAGGAGAGAGCCTGCGGCAGGCTGTGTCATCAGACAGACAGACACACACACACACACACACTCACACTCCTACGTTACGATGAAGAATGGGTCGCCTGACGGTGTGTCACAACTCCCATTGCTCTTTCGCTCTCACACACTCACACCCCCACACACTCAGGCGCTGTCTCAGTGCTCAGTAATCCTGCTGTCAGCCTAGACGTGTGCAGGAAGTCAGTCACAGGCTCCCTGGGTGCTTCTGATATTTCAACACAACGAGCATCAGAGCAAAGACACCCACACACAGCATAGAGTCAATGCACTAAAGCCCGAGTCTGCAGGGCACTTGATGTCCTGAGTAAGGAGCCTCACAAACTGCAATAGCAATGCCTCAGACTAATTAATCTGCATTCAATTGTGCTTACACTGCACCTACGGTAAATTATATTGTGTCAACAGTAATTCGATTGGATAGAAATATGAATCTTGCTGTTCATCAAACAGAGCATATGTGGAGTCCATGTGGTTATATATGTGTGTGTGAATATATATAGATATGTGTGTGTGTTGTACCTCTAATGATGTGAATGCCAGCCAGGCCATTGAGGGCACACACCAGCTGTCTGTGGGCTTCCTCACACTCCACCCGGCACTTCTTCTGCAGGGACTTGAGCAGCTCCTCCATGGTCATGGTGCTGCACAGACCCAGACAGGAGGTCAGGAACAGCAATAATGAAGAGGACTCCTCTCAGTTTATGAAATCCAATAAGACCACACAGAGTTTACATTAGGCAGGAAAAAAAGTGATCCAAATGAAAGCAACCAAGTAAGTAGAACGTCTGTCACAAAAGGGAGATTTCAGGACGTCTTTCGAAAAAAGTCAACACTTTAAGCAACTACTCAAACTATAGGTTACAGAACTGTGGCCCCAACAATCCTGCTACACAAAGAGAATCTGGCCTGACCATGTCATGCCAAGTCAAGTGGGTTTTATTGTCATTTCAGCCATTCTGTATATAGTAAGACGAAAAAACGTTTTACCAAGGATTCAGGTGGTGACACATTTAAGATATACAGAAAGACATTTGAGACAGGCTACATTTAGTGCACTTAGGCTACTATTAGTGCAATTAGGCTACATTTAGTGCACATACATTATAAATACATAAAGTGCGACAGACAACAGAGAATATGTGGAAGTAGAAGGTAATGTGCACCTCTTCTGAAAGGGCAGAAACTCCCCACGGACAGCCTGTGGGTGGCAGCAGGCCTGGCGCAGACGGAGCAGTGGGCACAAGATGGTGCTGACCGTACGCCGGTCCAGGCTGCTCAGACGCAGCGACCAGTCGGAGATCTTGCGTAGCTTGTGCAGTGCATCCTGGGAACAGACCTCGTGCTGCCGCTGGTAGAAGTGGTTCTCCACAGGCGAGAAGCGCAGCCAGTGAATCTCCTCAGTCTGAGGGGGAATCTGAATCTGTGGAGATTGCATAGAAAGAAAACTGGACTCACACAGTGTCCTACATGCCTTATGAAATGGACATAGACATTGAAGGTATTGGAGGTATAGACATTGAAGCCAATTAAATCTAATTTAAAAGCTAATTAAGTCTATGTTCTTTACATGATTTCAAGGCAAGGACAATGGTGATGGGCAATCTACCAGTCTCTGAGAGATTTGACAGTATGTGATATGAAACTATGAAATAGTTTGTGATTGGTCTTTCGACTTTTAAATTCCATCTCTGCAAAGTGTGAGGAGGCAAAAAAAATAAATAATTCGAGAAAGCACACCAACCACAGAGAAAAGGCAAGAGTTGAGAGGTCAATCAGTATAAATGCAGATCCACTTCAGGTTGAAAATGTCACGAAATTGACTTTGAACTAAAGTAACACCCTGAGAGCATTCACAGAACTGGCCTGCTCTGACCTCTTTTAATCTCACCCCCTCTTCCGCATCCATTCCCAAGCTTCTATGCCATGACCTTAATTACATGGTAGCTATGCCACATAAATGTCAGGTAACGGTACACTTGTATACCATGTAGAGTCTCTACATGCACGACAGGAAGAGAAAAGAGCCAAAAAGCCTCAGTGGACTGAAATGAGCCGTCTATGTTGGCAAAGTTGAGGATACTTGCAGTCTACCTGATCAATGACGTCCTTTTTAGCCGAGCGCCACAGTAAACAGCCCATAAGGTTGTAGAGGGGTTCGGTGTTGCCACGGCGATAAGGGCGGTAGAGTAGCTGTTCCCACCAGTGCTTCACCCAGTATGGATCCACACCCAGAAACAGCACAAGGCCGTACAGATCTAAACACACACACTTGCTTAGGATACAATAAGACTCCAAAAGATTTTTTTTTTCTGTCTGTCTGTCTGTGATGGAACAGTGGGTTGCTCACCTTCTAATCCCCTCTGCACAGGTGTTCCACTCACGCACCATCGGTTCACAGAAGACAGACGTAGGGCCATCTCAGCAGCCTGGACACACACACACACACACACACACTTCAGCTTCACAGGTCATTGGCACACTAACAGGTTTGACCTCTTCTATAAATCAACCACTGAAACAAGCACCATCAATTCACAAGTTATACGATTTAGTAAGATAGATAGTGCACTTGAGGACACTCTTGACACTGTGACGCACAGAAATAAACTCCATCTGTATTATAGTGTCTGGAGAGTGATAGAGAGGACAAATTGTCAGAATATAGGGTCGATCTTTTTCAGAGTACCTTTTTCAGGTACTCTACTTGAATGTTAAGTGTTCTCCGAAGTAATAATCTCAGACAATGATAAGACACTGGAGTAAATAGCTTTTAGTGGTGTGAGGACTAGCCTAAGATAATGGGACTGTTGAAGGGCGAGGAGTTACTTTGGCAGTGGTGCACTCCACCATCTGAGCTTCGTCCAGGCAGACACGCCACCACTCCACGGCCACCAGGGGGCTGGGCACGGCCATGTAGCGCTTGTGCGTGCGGAAGCGGCGGCCGTCCTCACTGTTGCTGTGGGGCAGGTCCACGTAGTTGAGCTCGGAGCGGAGCACGTCATACGTGGTGATGACCACTTCCTGCTCGGCCAGCACGTGCGGCTGGATGAAGCCGTGACGTTTCACACCTTGGTAAACCTGGTGGAAAAAAAGGATGAAGGAGAGAGAGAGATAGAAAGAGAGTAAGAGTGATGAAGGGAGAGAGAGATTCTAATCATGATTCTTCAAAAAAAAATCTTATGTAAAATAATCTTTATCACAAAAAAAATTTCAAAATTCAAATACAGCAGTGCACAAAATATTATTGAGACACTATTGAGAAAATTCAAAAACTGCTAATGAACTACCAAACAGAAATCCCTTATAAATAAGAAGGAAACCTGAGCTGGACAAACCCTGATGAAAATCTTCCTGCTAAACTGTGCAAATCAGTTCTCAAACCGGTGCTACCTGCATCGTACGTAGATGCAGTCACTACGGTCTAGGTCACTATGACTATCATAGACCACAATATCAGCCAAGAGAGTAGTCACATGGTTATGCTCAATCACCTGCGTTGTACAGCTACACATAATGAACACAGACACAGCAAAAAAGATCAACTTTGTTCTTTTCAAAGGCTTGACAAAAACAGACTTGCTGCAGGCTGCCCAATCAAACACACACACACACACACACACACACACACACACCCATACTATACACACACATTCTCTTTCCCAAAATCCCTCGCCCTTCTCCATCTCGGCCATCCCACTCCATCACTTCCCCACTGCTCACCAGCACACGCAGCGAGGCCGCGCGGATGTGGCGACTGATCTCCTCCACCCACTGGTGACAGATGGAGCTGGGCGAGATAATGAGGGTGGCGCGGGTGGGCACGGGCGGCATGGCCACCAGGCAGTGCGGGCAGTAGAATGGCGTGGTGTCACGGCTCTCCTCCTTGTAGTTGACACAGTCGGCGTGCTGCCACAGCAGGCAGTGAAGGCACTGGACACGTGCCTGGATGGCAAACAGAGAGCAGAGATGCCTTCACATTCATATGGCCACAAACAAAAACAAATCCATTTGCACAAGCACAGCAGAGTCCCTTTTTTGAGGTTTATTAGGTCCCACAAACGGCCAATGTTTCGACGCACATCGTCCTCCTCAGAGTCAAACCCTGTCGTCCTGCTCCATGACGCATCCAGGCTTGAGCGCAAGTGAACCCCTTTTCTCACTCCATTCGCATAACCCTTTGTTACAATGCACTCCTAACAACTCCTGAGGAAACTAACGACAGTGGAAGTCATGATCTTGGCTGGCTGTCAAGTTGCTCTGCCCACTGACCAGATGCCAAACAGATAAGAGATGTGACACTGATGACACTGTGTACATACTGCATGCTCAAACTAATATATTCATGTAGGCCTCCATTAGGGTGGAATCAAACTTCTTTACCTAACTGACATAAACTGTCTGTTTCTAAGGTTCTGAATTATGAAAACTAATGGCAGGAAAAAGTCATGATCTTGGTAAGCTGCCAAAGCAGCACTGCCCACTGACCAAATGAAAGAAAGATCAAAGACAGACCTGCAATGGTGCAGCTCAGCATATTTGCATGCAAGAGGTGTCTTCAAATGCCCTCTGGCTACTATTTGGAAGACAGAAATCATTTTTAAGGATCAGAGGAGATCTAAGAAGCTTACCTTGTAGTCCAGCAAACCCGTCTCCCCGCAGATGCACTCAAAGTGGTAGTCTGAATCCTGGACAGAGGAGGGAAGTGGGGGGTCCTGTACTTCTTCAAGGTGGGGAGGGCACTCTTCTTCAGCCTTCCGCTCCAGCTTGGCTTTCTCCACCTGCTCCTTCTCTTCCTCTCTCTCCTCATCCTCCTTTTCTTCTTTCTTCTCCTTCTCCTCAAGGAGCTGTTCTTCAGTGCCTCCTGCTGGTGGGACACCAGGTTCTTCTTTGGTCGAGTCCTGTTCCTCTTTGGTTCTCTGTGCTTCTGGGACAGGTGCTGAGTCAGTGTCAAGATCCCCGGTGAGGTCAGAGGTCACCATAGCGTCCTTCTCCTGAGCAGAACGTCTGCGCGATGTTCTCCGAGGCATGACATCCACCTCCGTGTTCTGCTGAGTGGGTTCAAAAAATACATCAGAGGAAGATCAAGCAAGCATCAACTCAGAGTCAACACAGCTGGGGAAAAGCAAGACAAACAAACAATAATGCCAAACATCAGACAAATATGAAAAACAAACACACTCTTGTGCTTCAAGTCTGTTTTTCTCCATCACTAAGAAGTTATTAGGAAATTAAATTCGAAATGAGTATAAATCTCAAAACTATTCTGATTAGGACACCTACAGGCTTTTGTTTTACTGGAGTCCTCTTCTTTGTTTCCTTGTACTTCTTCCCAAACTTGAAGGAGCCGGCCAGACCACGACCTTTGACCTGCTCCACAAGTTCCTCGCTGATGAGCTTGGCAAGGCTCTTTTTGATGTGGCTGCGGTTCTTTATGGGGTCGTACCTGAACATGGTGCGCAGGTAAGCAAAGATGGCATTGATGGAGGCTCCTTTGCCCACCTTCATCTCTTTGATGGCAGTGAGAATCATCACACGGAGAGCTAAACCACACAAGAGACGATGAGTAAACAATATAATTTAATTAATTCAAATTACATTGCTGTTTTACTCGTTGCCTTTTTTAATGGGGTAAGCTAAACATCCAAGAATCTCAATTTGCATCAGGTCATTTTTAGAAAGAAAGAAAGATCAAATATCAGCCAATAAACATTCCATTAGCAGGGACAGAGACTAAGTCTAACAGCCTTAAGTCTTAGAAGTCTTAGAAGACCTTCAGAAAGTTCTCTTTTATGTACTGCATTAATTTATGATCAAAGTGAAGCATCTTTCACACTTCCTCCCACTGAGACAACAGCAGCCCACAGAGAGGTTATGTCAGTATTAATAGCTGATGCCACTTGGCCGTCTTCACGCCTGACTCACCAGGATAAGTGATTCTCTCCTTGGGCTGAAGCTCACGCTTGCGTGGCTTGCCATTTTCCTTCTCCAGTGGAGGGGGAGGCACAAAGTAGTTCACTTTCACTCCCTGGAATAAGGTAAAATGCCATAATGCCATGCTTGCTAATGCAATTTAAAAAGATGTTCAATAGGTCTACAGTCTTCAAACTGGAGCCCTGGCAAGACTCTGATTGTGCTCACCTCTAAAAGACAGGGGGCGCTATTCTCCAGGCCCTGCCTTGTGTGGAACAGAATGAGGGCCAATACTTCCACCGTCTTCCCCAGACCCATCTCATCCGCCAGGATCCCCCCTGGCCAATCTGGCCCGGCCTGGGGAAACTCTAGGACCAGACTGCAGGAGCACACATCACCCAGTTATGAGCAGAATAAAACATAAGGGGAAGTTTCACCTCAGCCGAACACTTGGCTTAATCTGGTCCAACAAAATGTCAGAAACTATGTGTAATGAATGACTGGCAAATTTTGTTGGCTCCTTGATTCAATGATTCAGACACTAAGTGGCTCTTACCAGCCTGTGTAAATGTTGTAGTACAGCTTCTTTCCACAAAGAGTCACAACTTCACGCCACAGGAAATGTAAAGATGGTTCATCTGATAAAGATAAAAGTTATGGTAACAGATCATCAATACCCAAAGGTCGTAATTAATATTTTCCATGGGTTTCAAAGGTTGTGTGTGACAGACTGTGGGTAAGAGGCAATTGATTAGCATGTTTGTCAGAAAAATAAATAACGGCCAACAAATATTCTGTGGACAGAGGATTAGACCATTCAAACAAGGACATGTGCATTGATTTCTTCCAAGCATACGCTTGCTGTGGACTACTCAGCACACTTGAGGCACACCAAAATTCAAGGCACAGTCCAAACAGATGGTGAAGATGATGAAATTTTGTGTAAAAGTATGCCATGCCAGTAGAACACTTTTCCCTTCAGCCTTACTTTCAGATGCACTGTTGTACTTCTCTCTCTGGAGCATCCAGTTGACTGCCTGGCTCTGGTAGGGTCTGAGCACAGGCACCAGGGCCTTGTGCTGGACGTCCAAGCCCTCTCCCTGTACTTCCTGCTGGTGCTGATGGCGCACGCTGTCGTACAGCTCCTCCACATTCTGGCGCTCCAGTTCAGTGTCACCGTCATCCTCCTCGTCCTCCATCACCTCTGTGGCCAGGCGAAACAGTCAGCATCAAATGTGCAAAGAAGTGGGTATCATCATGCAAAGGTCACAGAGAGATTCTTTCCTAACTAGCTCATTGCCGCTCTTAGAGCACCTAACCAGTTCACTAGTTTTCACATTTTAAGGACAAAGTCAGCACAATGTTTAGTCTTCAATGACAAACACACGCTCCAGTCACAGATTGCAAAAACATGTGCCATTTTCTGTTATTGTTATGCAGTAAGTGCTGTTTTATGGTTCCTGACGGGCCCAGGTTTGCATCGATATCGTCACATGGAACCAAAAAAACACAGGAGAGAAGTAGCCACTGACCTGGAATGATGAAGTCATAAAAGTGTTCCATGAGTTTCTGGATCAGCTGGTTTGCCTTCTTCATGCGACCACTGCCTTCACTGAAGAAGTCAGGATGGCTTAAGCCAGCCTCCAAAAAATAGACTTGCAGCTGAAGGAGAACAAACAGGGCTTGAGGACATATGGTTTCACACAGTACCTATTATCTGTACCCCCACAACAACTCTTCTACCAAGACATGACTGTATTTCAGTTCCAGCTGTCTTCCTCAGATTATAATTTATGATAAAGATTATTATGAGGTACCTATTATCCTCACCTATTATGAGGTGCTTTACTGCTTCAAGTTATAAGGGGATGTGGTACCCTGTGAACTGCACCCATTTATTCCAATGCAGAATGATTAAACTAGCCTACTACTCAAGACAGAGCCACTGTGATACCACAAGGTCTACCTACCACCTGATGAACAAATATTATGTGCTAAGCATATCTTTACACGTACCTTAACGTATTCCTCCTCAGGCTCAACAACGAGCTGGATGATCCTCCTTCTTTGAAGCCAGTCCAACTCCTCCAACTCTAACCTGCCCAGAGATCCTTTCACAATGCATATTTGGTCTGAGGTCTGCACCTCCACACTGAAGTCCTCATACTCTTCAAAACCAGAGGCACACAAGTACAATCTGCCATCAGTTCTCTTAAGTGTCCAATGCTGTCCGTCTTCCAATAGCAGTTGCGACTGGGCACGGAGGTTGAACTCTCCGATCAGAGAATACCAAGTCTCATTCAAGTCGGAGAACGTACTTAGGGTTAGGACAACGGAATCATTTATGACACAGTTGGTCGAGCCGTCAGTCTCCCTACTTGGCTTTATTTGAGATGTGTAGCTGGTGCTAGGGCCAGGGGTCTCTAAACTTGTAAAACAAGAGGAATTGACAAGGCCGTCCGCAGAGAGAACTATATCGGACTCTTCTTGCTCTTCGATAACATGCATGCCGCCGAGAAAAGACTTAGAGCAACTAGGTTCCACATTGGAGAAGGGTAAACAATTTCCTTTTAGGCCATCGGAATTTTGTTTCGAGACCTCAGAATCCACCTCGTTTCTCCGGTCCTCGTGCATGTTCCAGTTCAGTCTCTTCTTTGCCTCGTCATCCACCTTGACAGGTGGTGCTCTTTTTCTTTTGCTACTCATGGTGGTTTTAGGAAATAATAACGATGTAGTTTGCAAAACGTTTCTCAAGAAATGTTTTAAGCATTGTGCTTTCTGGCTAAATTACTAACATTTCTGATGAGCATCTCAACGCATTTCACAAGTACGTCTGCTCTGTTGCACTGTCGGGGAGTCAAAGTTCTGCATACACATGTGTTTATCATGATCAGCAGATTTACCTGTGCTACCTGTGGTAGCAGTTTCGAACTGTCGACAAACGACTGTTCATGAAACGTGAGATTTCCATCGCATCTGAAAAGCTGATAGATATCCACCAATAGCACCAGGTAATGCAGAGATACGTGCATACATTAACCAAATAGGCCTACTATTCAGATAACTTGTTACACCGTCCAACTGGTTAATGTTAGTCTAGCGACCAAACAAGCTAAATTTGTCAGCCTCCGTGTCTAAGTAACCCTGTTCTTTAAATCCTCTGCTATGTACATGCTAGAAGAAACGTATTTTCAATCCACAACTGTAGCTACTTATTCACAACCACTAGGAGCAATTATGTTTAGTTGTTCAGGCTGAACAAGCTACCTCTTTGTTACGATTTCGAATTCATGCAATCCACCGCCATTGAAGTCCTCCATATTTAAAGTATAGGAAGTGACGTAATTTAGTGTTATTTTAGGCTACTAGCAGACCAGTAACACCAGATGGCAGTATAACTTCTTATAACCTTTCATTGAGGCGCGTTCTCTTTCTCTTACTTTCGTCTTTACACTTATCCAGTCGACAGCGCATTGGTTCGCTGTAGAATGCACCATGGAACACCATTCAATGGGTCTTCACACAACAGTTAGGCTATACTCCTTGCAGTTATTTCTGTAGGCTATGTTTGTGTTATTTATGTATGTTTGAGGAAACCAAGTGAAGCGGATAGGTTGTAAATGGGACAGAGCCGATACTAAATGGAGCACAAACACCCCAGGCCATCAGAAGATGATTCATAATTTAGAGTCCTGCGTGGAGGTTAGGTGGACACCCCACCTGTCTAAAGCACTCCTCGCAAACTCTTTCGTGAGGAAGCAGGTTTTCTCACCTTAAAATAATCTCTCTCTCTCTCTCTCTTCGTTTCTTTCTTTCATTTTTTTGCGGAGTGCGAGCTTACAAAACAAGGCTACAAAAGCAAATGTGGTGACTGATTTAAAATTTAATTAAGTCAATCTGAAAAGTCATTTAAAGTAGTTATTTTGTTTAAAAAATGTCAATGAACCATGGAGCACTGATGCTTAGAAAATGCATCTGATATTATTCATCCATATCAATACCAGAGTCTGATAGAAAAAATATGATTGAACTACCAAATAGGCCCAACACAACGAATTTTGATGAATAACCAACACAACAAATTTTGATGAATGATGTCAAGAGTGCCACAATACTTATTTCAGATACCAATAGATATTTCAATCTTTTTGTGCATTCCATCATAAACATTCAAATGTTGCAACTGCAGACACTGCAGTTGATTAACCAAAGACTGATCTTTTGCAATCATTTGGCACTAAATGAAATCTCCCTCACAAAACAAGTGGATTCTGGCATGGATCTGGTGTAATAGCTGTAGATGCCCTGATGTGATGCAGGTCCAATGTCCCTCTGCACACGCCAATGCCAGCTGCTGGTATGACCTGAAAAAAGGCCTGAAGAAGACTGGTGACACCACATTTCACGTAGACTGGAAAATCAAGCATACTCATTGACAAATGTAGAGAATATACGTGTCACGAATTTGTAAACAGTTCTCAAACCTGCCCTTCACCTGCAGTGTGTTCAAGACAATTGATTCTTTGGTGCAAACAGCATACAGAATCTGTTGTCACACTTTTCCTGGTTTCTGCCCTTGGAGGAAGGAAGTATGTGTGTGTGTGTGTGTGTGTGTGTGTGTGTGTGTGTGTGTGTGTGTGTGTGTGTGTGTGTGTGTGTGTGTGTGTGCGTGCGTGTGTGAGTAAGAGAGAGAGAGAGGGGGAGAGAGAGAGAGAGGGTGGGGTAGGAGATGGCCAGGGCTGCAGACAAGAGCAAATGGCAAGACAACAGGATTCCCAACTATTCTCTTAACTCCTTTTGTGTGTGTCCTTGAATGTCTGATTTAAAATATTATTTTTAATTTAAGAGTAGTCGCCTACTCTCATACCATCATTTTATGTTTTGGAAATATAAAGGCACCTACATTTATCATCATCATTGCCATGTTGCAGAGAGGAGTAAGCCATTGTAATTTGACCGGAGACTCGTGTCTTTGCGTTATCATACTTGAAGCTTGAACCATCACGGTCGTGCCTTCATATCAGCAAAATACTGACGAAATAATAGCCTATCCAAAAATATTACGATGTCGCCTTTTTAGTGAAACCCGTCATTCAGGCTATTGGGGTCATTTTGGCTTTTGCGGTCGCTCTGACCCGTTTTTAAGATGCAGTGATTAAGAAAGAGAGAAGGGGGGCACCACCGCTCGTTTTTAGAGTTGCAAAAGACGACGTCCCCCTCTCGCGCGCCAGAAGGAAAGCCGCAGTTCGTAAATGTGAGGCTCGGGAGGCAGGATGGCATGCGGTGGGCTCGCGCCCCAGGTAAGTACATGGACCCTCGGAAATGCACTTAACTGACGACAATTAACCATAAGAATTGACATATTTTGTGACCTTTTATGTAGAACACTATGATGCGCAATTAGTCCCATTCATGATGTTTCATGAAGCCCTAACTTGAGGGGTGTTTATGGGCTTGGCAGTAAGATTTTGAAAATCCTCATCGAAATAGATGCAAAGATTTATATAAGTGAGATTTATCATTTCAAATGTTCCACTGTCTGTGCATCCAATTCTAGGATTCTGGCTTTATTTTCAATTGTTGGGAACGAGCGCACAATTGAAAACTACAAATAGGCAACGAATTAAAACACTGTGTGACAGGATACAGTGTGATAGTGAGGGGAGTGAATCAACAGAACGCCTGAGTGAGGGGAATTGTATTGCAAAGGTGTTTAAACATCTGCAGTCTCAAGACTTCTATTGACTTCAACCCGCTCCCAAGACTAGCGCTGTCCAGCGTGCTGAAATCATGGAATACCTAGACCAATTATGTTCTCTTCACGGACTGTTGAAAATTTCTTTTCACTATGAGGTAATGCTGTAGGGTTATTTGGCTTAAAGGAATTTGCTACACAAGTTTAAAATGATGTGACATCCAGCGGGCACGTCGTCCATATTATTTTGGTGTAAGAGTGAACTCTGAGATTCATGGTAGTGTCATTAATTCATTTTTCCTACAGGAATTTGAATCATGAAGAACAACATTAAGACGTCAATCAGATGATGGTTTTCTCCTCAGTTAACTTGGATACAGTGAACACCGGAGCTGTTTGACGACCTTACGGATATGATTTTACCTCTGATGCAATGTGGACTGTGACTAGTATGAGTGCTATCCTTGCTTTACTTTTGCCGCTGGTGCTATTCGGTGGATTCGCTTTTCCAAAGAACATTTATGAGCGGTCTCTGGTGCCGCGGGCTGCCTCGCGGTCTGTCGCCCGCATGGACGGTGATATCATCATCGGTGCCCTGTTCTCTGTGCATCACCAGCCCTCGGCCGAGAAGGTTGCGGAGAGGACGTGCGGAGAAATCAGAGAACAGTACGGGATCCAGCGGGTGGAAGCTATGTTCCACACGCTGGATCGCATCAACGCCGACCCCAACCTTCTCCCCAATATCACTTTGGGCTGTGAGATCAGAGATTCCTGTTGGCACTCGTCCGTGGCTCTGGAGCAGAGTATTGAGTTTATCCGGGACTCCCTCATCTCCATCCGCGACGACCAGGATGGCTCAAAGTACTGCATCGACGGAGCTCCCTCTAGCCAACCCCCGGCTACCAAAAAGCCCATTGCCGGAGTCATTGGCCCGGGATCAAGTTCAGTAGCTATCCAGGTGCAAAACCTGTTACAACTTTTTAACATCCCTCAGATCGCTTATTCAGCTACAAGCATAGACTTGAGCGACAAAACTCTTTACCAGTACTTTCTCAGAGTAGTGCCCTCTGACACACTCCAAGCTCGGGCTCTATTGGACATTGTGAAAAGGTACAATTGGACATACGTGTCTGCAGTTCATACAGAGGGTAAGGCCCAGTCACCACTTACACAATCAAAGCAAGTAGTAATGTATGTGTGCTCAGCTGATGATTTAATGTAATTGAGCAATGCTACCAGGTCTCCCACATTCTCTGGTTATCTTTGTGTGTGTGTGTGTGTGTGTGTGAGTGAGAGAGAGAGAGAGAGAGAGAGAGAAGGAGAGAGTACAAGTGGACTAGTCTATCTAGTCCCAGGGCAAGGACAGTTGGACTGACACACAGAAAAGAGAAAAGAGGGGAGACACACTCCCCTGGGTATGTACAGGTAAAATCCAGATAATGTGAGACCCAACTCTGTAGAGAAAGAGAAAGAGAGAGTAAAATGAGAGCAAGAGAGAGAAAAAGAGAGAAGAGAGAAAAAAGCAAAGTAACACAAAGGAGAGATAGAATACAGAGAGTGTGATGAAGAGACTTGCAGCTGTCAGAGCAGACCTCATTCAGAGTGATGAGAGCTCATCATGGGTCTTGTGATACTACATGAATACTCATTTCCTACAAGTGTAACATTTGTTGAATAACACCATGTAAGCTTGTGTCGAGCTAGATGAAATTTTACCTCAAACAATTAGCTCAGAGTAGAATTAAGCACATGAACAAATTCAGTCACTGCTGCTGTACTGATGATAAGGTGCTGGCATTATTATTTTGTATGTCCTCTCTCTGAGTTTCACATGTTAAACCTCAATCACAGCACAGGCTGTTAACTTTTATTGGCATGTTCTGGAAGATTCCATTTTCTCAGACACCTAGATTAACACAGTGCTCTTAGGGGAAACAGTTTTTGGTTCGACAATATGAATAATAATGTAGTTCAGGGAACCGAATGAATCTCTCAGCTCCCCTTTTGTTGAAGCATTTCTGATGCATAGCATGTATGTGTCAGTACTGACAGGACACATGCAGCCAGAATGATTCTGCCATTTCTGAAAATGGAACTACTTGCTACTTGGATCTCATGGGATTATGTGGCAGGTAATCTATGAGGCTGTCACTGCAGTCTGGAGAGGATGAGGGGTGAGTCTGTAAATGACTGCTTAAGAGGTCATTTAAAAATATCCCTTTTTTTAGGTGTGTCTCCCCCAAAAAAGTTACAAGCATCACTGTGCTCGCAGCAGCAGATTCTTCTTTCTGGTTGCTTTATGGAAAATATGTGATTGAATTTCAATTCAGATTTTTTTTGTGTGTGTGTGAAACCACAATAATTAAAATGGGGGTCTATGAGTGAATCAGATAGGCACAAAGCAATCTACTGCATGCATAATAACCCACAGGTGGATCCATAGCCACAGGGGACATGAATTGCAAAGCAAATTCATTTAAAATGATGATTCTTTAGACCGCTTTGTTTGTGTGGACGGAGGCAGAATGCATGGAGAATGAGCATAATATTAGAATGGTCTCCCTCAAGAAGACACAGTTCCATCTGTATTGTCTGCCTCGTCAGTCATGCCAGACTAGAACAATGTTGCTCCATTCTGGCGGTCATGATAGAGCAGTTCTCATTCATACTCAGTTCATTTACTCATAAATGGCAGGGGAAAATATGCCAGAGACTAATTTGCCGCACCAGCATGGAAAATGAAATGATTCAGAAGTCGCAGAGCAATATTGTGTCACCTGTGATTTGGTATTTTGCACAATTGCTTCAAAATCACTATATAAATGAGCTCCTCCTTGTTCTTCACCAGGGGAAATGCTCAAGACTACTGTCTATTTCCTTTTGATTCATTTAGTTATGATATATATTTCAGGAAGATGTATCAAGTATGTACACCTCTATACATATGATCAACACATTACTACAGTACTTTTCTACTAAATTTTGCTATCCTTGTCAGGATGTTAATATTCCTGTAAAAGAGGATCTACAGTGACCTGACCTCTTCTCCCCATGCAGGGAACTATGGTGAGAGTGGCATGGAGGCCTTCAAGGAGCTGGCTGCTCAGGAGGGCCTGTGCATAGCTCACTCTGATAAGATCTACAGCAACGCTGGGGAGAGGCACTTTGACCGCCTACTGAGGAAGTTGCGTGAGCGCCTCCCCAAGGCCAGGGTAGTGGTGTGCTTCTGCGAGGGCATGACCGTGCGCGGTCTGCTCATGGCCATGAGACGCCTGGGTGTCGCCAGAGAGTTCCTGCTCATTGGAAGGTGAGGAATGTGTTTGTGTGTGTGTGTGTGAGAGAGAGAGAGAGAGAGACAGAGAGAGTAAGGAAGGAGACGCTTCCCCTTAGGTCTTCAGATGTAGGCAACTTGGTGGAGTGGAGCGACTGCATGCTGTTCGATGACAATGTTCTGGTGTCTGACCTGCAAAACTGAGTGTTGTTATTGTGTATGTGCTTTGGTTATTGTGTGTGTGTGTGTGGGGGGGGTGTATTATAGTGTGTGTATTTATAAGAAGCCTAAGACTTCGAAATCATGGGCAATCCAGGAGTGTGGGTTTGTAGCTACTGTGTGCAAATGTATGCAGATTGTCTTGCACTGTGGTTGCTGAGGTCCATCAAACTATGTAGAGCCAATAAATATTGAATATTTGTGGGTATATAGATACAGACACGTGCACACACACACACACACACGTAAACACGCACAAACTCAACCTCCAGATTCCAGAATATTCATTGTGATTCTAACTGGAGTGTGTGTGCTCCATCCATAGAGAAGCTAGGCCATGAATAATGCAGGCGTGAGCAGCAGTCGCTGTGTGTCAGATCACAGGGAGCCTGGCTAATGTGGTGTAGCACCTCCAGCAGGGAGTGGAATAAAGACTATGGGCTCTTGGGCTCTGCTCCCGACCGGGTGAAACCTCTTTTTTGTTTTTTATCCAGGTGAGCTTGAGCACACCCGCCGCTCTTTCTCTCCGAAGCCCTTTACCAAGAAAGCGGTAAGGGGGTAACCACATTGCTATTGAGTTAGGATTGGTCTGATTGTCAGTCACCATCATCTTCTTTGCACCGGTATGAGGTCTGCGCCGTGACCCACAATTGGTTCAGTCACAAGAACAAAACCCATCCCATCTGCTTGGGGAGATCATAGGGGGAGCTAGGAAGAGGAGAGGAGAGTGATTTCAAAGCAGGAGCGAGCGAGTTTAGGAGCATCATTCTTGACTGCTGAATCCTCCCCCTCTGTGTGCAGTGATGGTGGTAGACTTTTATGGACTTTGAGCTCCACTGAAGCAAAGACAGCTCTCTTTTATGTAAAAGTAGCTACTCAAAAATATTGTGAGTGAAGGATGTATAATTACTAGACAGGAGTCTGGTCAGAAGCCAGAAGACTCCCCAAGGCAAAAGAGAAATAAATTCAATGGGCCCACAAACATCTAGGTATTCATATGCATAAATATATATTGTGAAACTATATACTAATATGAAAACTATACATATGGCAAGAACTGCTTTGTAATAATATTTCAGAGTTCAAGTCCTGGAAATTGAGCTTTTCACACACACACACACACACACACACACACACACACACACACACACACACACACACACACACACACACACACAAACACACACAGTAAATTCAGCCTCTCAGCTGAGGCTAGCTGAGGCTGCCTGAATCTGTGTTGCCCCTGGAGGTCTCTGTAGACACCAGGAAAGAGAACAGCAAGTGGGTGAGGCAGTGTTTTATGGGTCAAGGAGGAGAGGAGGAGGCCTGCAAACAGCAGTGCAGTAAAGACCAAGAAACTAACAAACAGCAGCAAGGCTAAGCCAGACTTAAACCACGGTGGCTGTTGGAACAGCAGCAAGAATTAACCAGACTTAAACCACTTTGGCTGTTGGAACAGCGGCAAGAATTAGCCAGACTTAAACCACCATGGCTGTTAGAGCAGCAAGTAGAACTGTCAGGTTGTCAAATAGGACTTTGATTGGCTGCTGAAACTGTTTGTGAAACAAGTGGGATCTAGATTGTAAAATCCACAAAGGTTGTATTTGTGTAATAGGACTATGGGACACTGAATCATGGTAGCTGTCCATGGTAGCTGTCATTGTTACACTGGCCTGGTGCTGCTGCCTAGATGGTGGATAATGTTACATCCCCAGGAATCTGACGTCCTTGTTTAACTATGGTAGGCTGTCTGCACTGTGACTGGGCAATCAGACTGTGCAACTTAAGCACAGCTGGGTACATTTTTGATGGATCTCTGCCATTTCGGTGCACAGATGTTCTCCTTGGTCCCTTATTGAGCCACACATCTTATATTCATCCAATTAAAGTAGGCTAAGTGTAATTAAAGTGATTCTGCTTGACGATAAAATCTGATGTGTTTTGTAAATGAGCTTAGTTTGCTATACCAGAGTTTAGTGTCTGACCACAGTTCTCATAAATTTAACCAATGCATCACAGCAATTCTGGAAGCAAAACAAATGTGTCAGTATTGCTGCTTGGTTTCCAGTACAGCCGAAACAACACTAACATCTCTTCAGTTAAACTGCCACACAAGGCATACTTGTGGTTTGCGTTTTGATTTACAACAAAGGCTACTGATCACGCTTCTGCCCCATTTCTCTTCATTACAGTTATTTGCCGTGTCCACCATGTTTTGCTTCATTGACCTTAAATTGCCAAGCTGCCTGGAATAAAACAACAATTACACACATGACATTATTCTTATGAAATACACCACCTTTCACGACACCACGCACCAATAATAACAACAGAAAAACCCAACTGCCGTAATTAAAGGGGCACTCACCATAGCTGGTGTGTATAGTCATCTAAGAATAGGCTGTCCTTGGCATACGTTAGGTGAGGGTGCTGAGAGACAGATGGTAAGACTCTCGGAGAGAAAAGAGCCTCCAGAGTGAGGGAGAGCGAGCTCCAAAAAATTCAGCATCATGTAACCAGCAAAAGGGCGCGTGCGCTTGACAAAGAGGAACTAATAAAGGTCTGTACATAAAGGACGCCAGCCGTGTTTACGGCTTCTGCGGCCTCCTCGCTTTCTGATGCTTCGAAAATATGGGCAAGACACATATCTAATTTCATTTTCTTTAAAATCACTCCTGGAGTGTAACCAACTCACCTTGGGCTGTACATCAGCGGCTATGTTTTAGCAGAGATTGCGGCCCCCTCGGTGTGGGGAGTGTGTGTGTGTGTGTGAGATTCTGATTGGAAACACTTACTCTGGTTGTGCAGACAGCACAGTGTGCTTGCTTTGCCAGAAAATAAGGACGCACTCTCGGCCTTGATAAGATTTTAATGAGTGTTTTTCTTCAGACATTGTCCTTCATGGAGAAATGGCTAGTTAGCGTCTGCATCTTGCTGATATTAGATGTTCCACACAGATGGGTAGGCAGGGACCACTTGAGCCTTAATCGAGTCTCATTGTGCCTCCGTGAATGCCAGTGCTGGGGATGAGCTCTATTGGTGTGACAGTTTGAAAACTTTCCCTTTTTCTATGCATAGAAGTGAATGAGCGTTTTGATTTGTTCCACCATCACACAGTGTAGTCTGTTCTCTGAGGGACAGAAGAGGGAATTGAGGGGAAGGTTGAGTGGGACCATTTCAATGTTCGTGCTGGAGCCAAACAGCTGTCAGATGGCTTCACTCACCAGGTGACACCATTGAGAAAAGCCCCTGCTGTAAAAACTTGTTCCAGTATTTCCAGGACCTTGTTCTGTGTTCTGTGAGGTTGAAAAGAAAACACTGCCAGATTTGGGGGGCTCTCAAGGCTGACTTTGTGAGCTTTGAACAGAGGCCCTTTTACAAACAAAGGCACTGTGATCGCTCAATTCAGAACATTCATGCCCAGCGAGATTGTCTCTCTCTCTTATCCTGTGTGGGCCTTTGTATAGAGCCACATGTGAATGTGGCTATGGTGTGTCTGTGCTGTCTGTCCATGTATGCCTATCTGTGTGTCTGTGTGAGTGTGTGTGTGTCTGTGTGTCTGCGGGTGTTTCTATCTGTCCATCTCTTTGATTGTGTGCATGTGGGTGTGAATAGCTGCCTGTCCATCAGCTTATCCACACTGCATTTCTGTGTGTGCGTGTGAATGTGTGTGTGGGTGCATGTGTGTGTGTGTGCGTGTGTGTGCATGTACACAGGTGTGTATTAAGAAGACAAGGGGTCAACATGTTCAGTTAAATGCAATCTTTTGGAGCTTGAAGCTTTTTCCACCTCCAAAAGAGGTCCAGTTGCATATAACTGAACACCTTGACTACCATGACCTGGATGAATTAGAATCCTCACAGACATAGGAAGAGAAGGGTTACTCTGAGCCTTAGTATAATCCTCAAGTGTCGTCGCCTCGCTCGCTTCTCTCCCTCTCTCTTTCGCTCTCTCTCTCTCACTCATCAAGCTCAGCTCTGAGCACCTCTGATTTCTCTCACATTGAGCACAAGCAGGAAAACACAAAACTAGGCCAGTGTTCCCAAGGGATGTCAGCAAACCTGTCCTGCGCCCGCTTCTAATTCAAAGGCTTTTCAGGTGCTCAGCACCAACTCAGATAATTAGTGTGTAATTACAAGCTGACCTTTTGACCTCTCTGACCTCTGACATTTCCAAACAGTGATGGCTGGGCGGACCGAGACGAGGTGGTCGAGGGTTATGAGCAAGAGGCGTTGGGCGGAATCACCATGAAGCTTCAGACAGAGGAAGTGACCTCATTCAATGAGTACTTCCTGAAGCTGAAGCTTAATACCAACAAGCGGAACCCCTGGTTCGCTGAGTTCTGGCAGCACCGTTTCCAGTGTCGCATACCTGGACACCCACAGGAGAACACAAACTACTACAAGAACTGCTCAGGTAACCAGAATCTAATGCATAGACACTAGTGAAAGTTATAGAACCAGGGTTCAGCGGAATGTATTGTTTTAAAGGTTTTAGAACATGCAATATTACCTTTATGCCTGCAAAACCCTGTTTAGCAGAGCTGCCAGAGGTATTGCAGTTGTAAGACAATATGCCTGCTCTGAAACCTTTGAGATTTTATGACTTTCTTCTACTTGAAGCCTCTTCAGCATCTTGATCTGCATTATTGTCTATTGTAAACATATCATACAAATAACATAACATTTTTTATGTCTGTCTTCCTTCAATACTCTGCCGACAAAAGGTGATCTAGGTAAATAGATTTTTTATGGCACATTGACTATAATTTGTTTCTCACGGACCCCTCAAAATAGATCACGTTATGCTCTAGATCACTTGAAACGATGCTCAGAAAGCATGCTTTCAGTACAGTGAAAACATCACACAGACACACACCAGAGACAGATCTGACAGTCTGCAATATATTTACGTTTCTGAACTGCTCTTAGATAAGTGTGACTGTTTGGGCTTATTGCCTGTACACCAAAGCTATATAATGCTAAGACAAAGGTACGGTATATGATTTTTAAAAAGTATGTTGGTTTAAAGATGCATGAACGTAAATATAAACAGGCATGTTGAACACATACTTAGAATGTAAAACATAGCATAAACTCTACTTTATTTGTCATTGGTCTACCATGTTAGAGTAATTAACCACCAGCACCCACCTTGTGCTTTCCATGTGTCCTCTCCTCTCTTGGAAACAATCCTGTTGTCCGTCTTTTTCCCACCTACTTCCTACGCCTCCCGTTGAGCACCAAGACCATTCACCTCTGTGCTCCTGTCCACGTTAGAGTTAAAGTTGCACCAGACACACCTGTGAAGAGTTCTTTAATAGATATGCAGTCATAGTCTCCTGTTCTGTTGCCTTTATTATGTTTTTGATCTAGAGCTCCAAGATGGTAAGTGTGTTTTCAGATGGGCTACACTGAACCACTTCACCTCAGGAATATACATAGAGGTCGACTGATATACCATATCAGTTTACTAAGCATTGGTTCTCAATTGCAAGATATGAACTGCAGCAAAAACTAATGTGCTTGTAAGATCATTAGAGAAAGATAAGTGGGAGATTTATTATTGGACCAGTTTAACATAGTTAAAGGCATATTAAATATTCAGGTCCAATAATATATATATATATCTATATCTGTTGACCTCTACTATATGCAGTTATTGGGATGTTATTGTGCACTGTTATGGGAACGCTGTAGGCTGTAAGGTTTCGTTTTACACATTTTGTGTATGTTACACATTTCCTTTAGAGATCCCAATAACATATGTATGATGCACTGCAGTAGGCGTCCACTGGCTGTGCTGCTCTTTGCATGTGGAAAAGACCACCAGGATAGATTTATGATGTCGACAACATTATCTGTGTGTGTGTGCGTGTTTGTATGTGTGTGTGTGTGTGTGTGTGTGTGTGTACCCGTTCACTTCACTAAGTTTGGCCACAGAGCAAGGTACATGAGAAATTATCACATCTGTGTATGTGTGTGTGTGTGTGTGTGTGTGTTTGTGAGCGCCTAAGAGAGGGTATTGTATAATGGATGAAGCCCTATGATCCCTATGAGGGGGCCTAAAGCTGTGCGATGCACATCATAGTTCTGCCTGTAATGATGACAAACCCACTTCGGCACAGTCTTTAATAGCATGCATTCAGTCAACTGTAAACACATATGATACTGTGGGATGAAGAGATAAGAAAGATGAAGCTTGGTTCAAGACCTAAGTACAATGCACCTAATCAGAAAAGAAGAAATAATGCCTTGTGGAATAGTGTAACAAAGTCTAAAGATAAACATGGAAAAATGAAAATAATAACAAGCTCCTGCAAATAGCTCCTGCTTTGCCCGGAGTATCATATTTTTTGCACTTTTAGCACAGGCTTGATGTTTTAAACACTCCTCTGCATGATGTAAAAAGGACAGTTCAACCAGTTCAACCCCAGTGACTCAGACATCTGTATTCAAAAGTGCATTGATTTAAATTTACTGTGCCAATCATTGTTAGTTTACCCTCACAATGCGGGCTACAATTAGGTTTCTCTTCTCTGAGAATAGACATTGGGTTGATTTGGCCCGTTTACTATCAGTGTATTTGCATAAGCAACTTTGCCTCACTGCAGTCCTCAGGGACTGACATAATCAAGTTTATTTAAAAGGAGGTCGCATACATCAATAAAGTGTAATGAAAAATAATACATCACATTTTGCTTTGAAGATTTCAGAAAGTAGGGCAGCGACAACACTGCATGTCTTGGTCCATGTAACGCTCACACCTCCCCACCAACCCCCACCCCCCGCGCTTGCTTCCCAGAGTGCAATGCTTTACTGTAGTTGATATCTGGTGTTAATGGCGACATAATTTGTAGATCACCTCTGCCCATTACTGTTCATTCGAGAGATGACATATGAGTGCGGTGCTCTGTAGAAAGAAGAGACCTCCTAATACAAGATCATTCAGTGTGACATTTGAATTTATGAGTATTTTAAGGAGCAACTTGTTTGGCAAACTGTCATCCAGTGTTTTGTTGGAAAAAATATAAATCACACAAATATCAGCTAAACGCTTGTTAGTGCTTCTAGCTGGCTGGAAGTCAAATAGGCTTTTTAATTGATAGGGTGTCCTTTGAAAGACCTCTGTGTTCTTTTCATCTGAATATTCTATCCTCGCTCTCTGCATTATGTTGTCTTTTTTTTATCAGACAAAGCTTAGTGTCGCAACTAGGGGTGGGGGTGGTGGGGGGAGCAGAGGTAAGGACAGAGCAGAAGAACACAAATAAATGATTAATACTTTTCTCAATTAATAATAATGTCACCATAATGTCCATTACTAATTAATTGCTGAGTTGGGTTGCAGAAACAGTTTTGCCGCTCCATGGTAACAAGCATGCCTTTGATGCACTGTTTCATAGCTGTGTCTCCTTTGATGCGCATTCCCACAGAAACTAGCCCAGTATGTCCTGCTGCCCATGGCTCCTGCATAATTGCAGCTCTTTGGACACCCTATCAGTACTTCTTATCTCATTTGCACTCTGCCGCAGTGTATGTTTTTTTGGCTGTGTAAGGAAGAGGCTTGAAGCTGTGCCCTCATTTTAACCTCCCAAGGTTAAAATACAGAATAAACTTTTTAACGGCGATATCCTTGTTAATGTGAATAACTAATTCCGCTTTTGTTTTTGTTTATCAGATGCTATAATATTGCAGTGTTTTGCTGGTTTTATAGCATGGTATTATTGTGTAACCAAAAAAAGGGATAATTATGCAGTACTTTAAAAAAACATACAAAAAGTGTCACCCATAAGCCTGTGTTGTAATCAGCATTCATGGTCTCCTTGTATGGGCAGGTTATGAGAGCCTGGAAGATAACTATGTGCAGGACAGTAAAATGGGGTTTGTCATCAATGCCATCTATGCCATGGCTCATGGCCTCCACGACATGCACCAGCACCTGTGCGATGGTGAGGTGGGACTGTGTGAGGCCATGGACCCCATCGACGGCAGCAAACTCCTCAACTTCCTGCTGAAGACCTCCTTCTCTGGCATTTCGGGGGAAGACGTGTGGTTTGACGAGAATGGGGACTCACCTGGCAGGTAAGATTGGGGGAAACAGACCGGTGCAACTGAACCCAAATTCATTTTATGAACAAGCCCTGGAATCATGATGGAGATTGTTTCCAGGTGTAGACTTTTGGTTAATTTTTGAAACCTTAGATCCAGAATTTTTATTCAATTGACATTGAGTCCTACCTTGCCATTAACAGAACAAGCTAATATATTAATCTTTTCCCTTTTGGCAGTAGAAAGACAATGTTTTTGTTATTGATGAATAATGTGTAAGCTCTAGAGCTGCCTCCATCATTCTAATCATATTTCAAACAAACACTTCACTTCGTCATTGCGTAGAATAGCCCATCATTTCATCTTGACCATCAGTTCCAGCCAGTGAGAAAGCTGAGATTTAAGCAATATGTAGGCTATTGATGACCTCTTATTAGAGAGAAAAGATATTTCTGAGGTTGGGAATGCCAGCTCATGATAACACAATTGATGACACCTGTGTGTGTTTATGTACAGCTAATAATTACTGTGTGTTTATGTACAGATAATAGCACAAGTAAAGTCAGGAAGTGTGGTTGAGGAAGGATGTGTTGATGCCATATTTGTTCCTGTTTCCCCATAAGATATGACATCATGCACCTACAATACCTGGACACGGGTGTGTACGACTACATCAACGTGGGCTCGTGGCATGAGGGCGTCCTGAGCATCGACGACAACATGCTCCAGATGAATCGCAGTGAGATGGTGCGCTCCGTCTGCAGTGAGCCCTGCTCCAAGGGTGAGATCAAGGTAAGCCCTCTGTTGCCCTTTCAGGCCAGCCTGAGGTTTCCCAATCTTACAGTCTTTATCCCACAGGAAGGATCCTTTTAGTCTTATCCCTCAGTCCAGAAACCCCAGCAGTCATGCTGCTCAATGCAGTTCTACTGCACCTTATTCAACGGAATCCTTCTAGAACTGCCCCTGATTCAGCTAAGCCCCAGAAAGCTGTGTGAAAAAGCTAATCTGAAAAGTTTCTTACATGTTGAATTTGTTGAACAAACAATATAATATTTACTTATCTCTTCCAGAGGAAAATTTATTTTAGCCTGTGAAAATATAAACATTACAAAATTGGATGAACTTTAAAGTTTAAAGTTTAAAGTTTGTGCATTTAAAGCTTATTCTATGTTTGACATGGAATATTAATTTCTCTCACTTACACTGAACTGTCTGTGAGCAGTACACACAACCTTACAGCACTGAAACTATATCAAGTACCCCCAATGCTCTCTCCCTGAACCTCCAGAATTATGCTGTCATGACTCTCAGGCTATGCAATCTTGTATGTATGGCTCAGTGACGATCAAGGTCATCACCGAGGTTAATTGGCCTCATTCTTTGTGGTTCACTGCATCTCACCACCCAGATTCTGACTGGGTTCATTAACAAACCCAAGAGGTGTGTGAGGTGTTAAATATTAAAGCTCAGGACTTGATATCCCATACAGGGTGAGAGAATAGGCAACAGCTGGCCAGTGCTCCATTTATCTTCATTTGTGAAGCCCCTTTTTTCTACTAGCCCCTGTTTTTCATTAGTGTAAATTATAGGAAATATGTATTGTATCATTATAAGCACTGAGATTTACCACTGGAATCACAAGGGCTAAGGGTCAGTGTGTAGTGTATGGTGAAAGAAACCTCTTGCTCCGTGTTTAGGAAATTGATGGAATGTTTTGTCACTCCTGTGCCACTCCTGTGCTTATGTAACATATGCCATTACACTGTTATTACTATAGTTAGATTGCTATTACATGCAATAACATGGTTAAAGATTCTAAAGTGATGATCATGAATGCATGTCACAGCCTTCATCATACTGACAAATAATGGACCTGGTTTGAAATACTCCAACAACTTGGGTATGCCTATATGAGAATCTTGAGTGTGTATAACATTGCACTCAGTGACATAAAAGCTACAAAGATATGGTAAGCTTATGATGTCTTGTCTGTCCTGTGCAGGTGATAAGGAAAGGGGAAGTGAGCTGCTGCTGGATCTGCACTGCATGCAAGGATAATGAGTACGTCCTTGATGAGTTTACCTGCAAAGCCTGCGACCTAGGCTGGTGGCCTGACGAGGAGCTCCAAGGTAGGCTGCAGTGGAACTCTCTCTCTCTCTCTCCCTCGCTCTCTCTCCTCACAACATGCCCATCCTTTATGTCTGACTCCATTTGTCTCTATAACTATATGTACAGTGCTTCCATTTCTTTTGTTGTTTTTTCTCTCTTTCACTTCAATTCTGCCATAGCCTCTCTGTCTTTGCCAAAATCCCTCTAGAGTGCTTGTAGGCATCTTGATACTTTCACCACTGGCATCCTAAATCCATCTCCATGCAATCACAGCAGGTCTGTTTTTCAAAAATTACCATAAGGAGCTTAGCAGCCCAGTTGTATTGTGTGGTGTGTATAGCCTGCTGGGATGATTGTCCTTGTCATTTACTTGAGACGTGATCTAAATAGTTGTCCTTGAAACAAAATACGAACCAGAGATTTACAGCAGTGGAATTGCTATGCTGTCACTGAACATGTTCTTGTTGCTATGATAATTGGACATAATATGCTGAAAGCTTGATCTTGGGACAGTCTAACATGGCACACCGCTGCCCTTGGTTCAGGCAGACACATTCTCCCACTGACCTGAATGACTCACACGAGTTGCTAATGATTTTCCTAAAAAGCGTGTGAACGTGTGTGTGAGTGTGCGTGGGGTCTTGTCAGCTGTGAACGGAGCCAGGCACCCAGAGAGAGGGAGAGAGAGAGAGAGAGAGAAAGAGAGAGGGGACAAGGGAGGACATTAAGTCGCCTCTCTCCATGTGCCCTATGATAGCCCCAGCCGGTGGCATTAGTTAGCATGGTCAGGTGCTAGGTGGTGAACCTGTAATGTCCTATTTCCAGAGCTTTCCCATGGCACCTAAAGGCCATTCATCATCGTAACAGAGACTCTCCCTCCCAGCCTCCTGCTCCTGCTCCTTCCGGCCTGACGGGCCCACTTCACACCTCAGCAGCCTGTCCTATTTTCAAAGGCCCTCCATTACGCTCAAAGACAATGCAGCATCTTTACAGAATGCCCTATATACAGTCTGCCTACATGTATGTAGTGCCATTTTGGTTTTTCCTGCACCAACAGCAGCATAAGCGTAGAGGGTATTGTGGCAGATGTATCCACCAGAGCTGACACTGTCAGAGGGGATGTCATTTGCAACGCAGGCCACCCGTCACTCACCTCAAGTGTGAGCTGGAAGTGACAGAGATAAAGCATGACAGGTGCAGATCAAACAGCGTGACAAAATGAAAACAGGATATCCATGAGGAATACAAATCTGGCAGTGAGAGAAACTGGTGAGGCAAACGACAGAGCTGGTGTGGATAAGATTAGTGGTTTGCTTTGACAGGTTGGAATTTTTTTTTTAATTTTCACATTAATGTTTCAACATTACTGGTGATTACACTGTAAATATTAGCAGATTTACATTTGACATTTAGCAAAGGACAACTTAATTGACTGGTTTATTATCTTCATCAAAGAAATGCATGCATTTGAAAACTGTGAGAAAACATACTAAAACTTGTATAAGCTCAGCCAGGTCTACATTAAGAATATGAAATTAGTTCAGTCCCTTTCACTCCATTACAGTAAACAAATAAGGTAACACTGTATGGTTTTATTCATATTTTATCAATCTAAATGTTTGTATTTAATTAACATTAATTTAGGAAATATGAGAGTGAATCTGAATTATGCCTGGAAAATGTTAGCTTTTCATTTGGCATCATTAATGGAGTGAGCAATTGTCCTGGAAATAAAATATCTACCAGAAAAGAACAAAAAAATCATTTGCTGGTACAAGAGATCAGAAAGATCACAGTGACATTTGTTTAAGGCATTCATCTTAGTATCAGAAAGTGCAGGGTATAAATTTGATCAGCTATCTCATCTATTTACATTTATGTTGTATTTTAGCCAAGGAGGGTGTATTCTAGGAATGGAAGGTATGAAGGAGTATAGAGTTGTTTTTTTCTGGTTAGATAACACCATATGATCTGTAACCTAACTAAACCAAATAATGTTTCAACTGCAGACTCCATGAATAGGCAGCCAGTCAAACTCTACATCAGCCTACTGAATAAAAATGCTCCTAATTAGATAGTTAAATGAATGGATAAACAGAGACATACAGAGAGAGAGAGAATAGTGGAAATATGTCTTGCCTACTTTTCAGCCCAGCCTCCATATCAAGACAACTGCATTGGCACGATAGAATGGAGGTAGTACACTTGGCCAAAACTAGTGTGGAGTAAGGAGGACTGCTGTGCCAGAACTAGTGTTGAGTGAGAAGGACTGCTGTGCCAGAACTAGTGTTGAGTGAGAAGGACTGCTGTGCCAAAACTAGTGTGGAGTGAGGAGGGCTGCCCGAGTAATTTCCTAGAAGAGGTAGTAAAGGTGATTGTGTAAGCAGTGCTAATGTGTATCTCACTAACTTTGCCAAGAGTCTATACAGGAGTCCCTCTGATTAATGTGCTGTGCACACACAAAATAGTCAGCTCTGTGCACGGAAGATGACTTCGTTTTAAGGTGGTCACTCTTTGTTTGGTCTCTATTTTTGTGACGTATGGTAGGCTAGATTGGTATTAGGCACAAGTAGTAGCTGTATGGTGTAGTTACTGGTAGTTTACTGTCCACTAAGCCTAATAAGATCTCCATGTTCCACGCCAGTTCAGAGTTAATTTCGTAGTTAGCTCGTAGCTACAGCCTAATAACAATTGTTTACCAGCGTAACAGCTAATTACTGGAAATGGTCTACCATCCTGACACTCCCCCCGTGCACACAGGGAATTGGGAGGCAAGAGCATTATGTCTCTTTGGACCAGAAGATAGCCTAGCCTTATTTGTTAAATTATCCAGACCAAGTGAAATCTACTGTTGCCGATTACTCAGCCTGGGAGCATGCCAGAGCCTGTTTTCATCTCAGGGGATCTTCAACAATAGAATAGACACTTAAGCTGAAGTACTCAATAAACCCATTAGTGGTAACAGCATCAAGTTGAATGTTATTATTAATTCAGTTACTTTTCAATCATTTAAAGTAATTGTACTTACATGGTCATTCATGATTTGGAATTACATTTACTTTTCCACATGCTTATTCCATTCAAATCGGCATGTAACTGAGGCAAAACAAATCAAGCTAAAGAATAATGGCTAGTTCTAGTCAATCTGACAAACTGCACATAGAGCGTGAAAATAAGTCCACATATCATGCAAGAGCAGCCTGTTTTATAGCTATTAAAAGCTAATCAAATAGGAGGCCTAAACAAAAATAAATATTTCCCGTTCCCAGTTCTTTGCTCAAATAGCAATAGCATTCTATCTTCTGGTCCAGTAGCTGCGTAGCAGCACTAAGGCCTTAAGTGGAGCACCAGTGGTGTACGGATGCTCCGGCTCCATGGCACTCTGCTGCAGTATAGCGTCTCCTTTGCTGGGCCGAGCTCCGTCTCACTGGCCAGTCCTCCGCGGAGAGAGGGACCTGATTATTTTTAGTTGGACTGGAAACCTACTTCGGCTTTGGCGCATTGGAGTGCTGGGCAGCGCAGGCACGGATTTTTAAAAAACTGAAGCGCAGCGTGGCAAATCCGAAGAAAATTCCACGGCCATTTTTAATTCATGGCCAACTGTGTGCGAGAGTGGGCCCCAGCACCCTCCCCGGGCTACTTCAGTATTTTTATGAGTATAAATATATAATGGCTGTGCTCTCAGTGGGTCATGTGTATGGGAAAGGATCAGGGTCTTCTTCAATCACTCCGACATGCTTTTGTCTTCAGTGAAAAAAACATTAAAAAATCACTGAAAGTCAAATGAGACACTTCAGTTACATCTGTCATGATTTTTTTAAACATAGACTCTTCGGCAGAATATGCTCTACTTGACATCAGTTGGCACATTTTGGGGATTAAAATTGTATACATCTCTTCAGCTCCTGAAAATCACTGAATGCTCTCTTTGAACATTGCCTTTCACTTCAAACTCATCTTTGCCAAATGATTTATTTACCATCTTAGACAGTGTTATATGTGTGTTCATTAGAAACTTTTCAAATATGTACATTTTTGCTTTCTCAGTAACACCAAACACACAAGCAATTGATAATTTTCCCTCCTCTTCTCTGTGTATGCAGTGTGTGAACCCATCCCCCTGCGATACCTTGAATGGAGCAACCCAGAGTCCATTGTGGCTGTGGTGTTCTCCTGCCTCGGCATCTTGGTCACCAGCTTCGTCACTTTAGTCTTCATCCTCTACAAGGACACGCCGGTGGTGAAGTCGTCAAGCCGCGAGCTATGCTACATCATCCTAGCCGGTATCTTCCTGGGCTACATCTGCCCGTTCACGCTGATTGCCCGTCCGACTGTAGCCTCTTGCTACCTGCAGCGTCTGCTGGTGGGCCTCTCCTCCTCCATGTGCTACTCGGCTCTGGTGACCAAGACCAACCGCATCGCCCGCATCCTGGCCGGCAGCAAGAAGAAGATCTGCACTCGCAAGCCACGTTTCATGAGCGCCTGGGCCCAGGTGGTGATCGCCTCCATCCTCATCAGCATCCAGCTCACGCTGGAGGTCACGCTCATCATCCTGGAGCCGCCAGCACCTGTCCGCTTCTACCCCAACATCCGTGAGGTCTTTCTCATCTGCAATACGTCCAACATGGGCATGGTGGCGCCGCTGGGCTACAACGGCTTGCTAATCCTGAGCTGTACCTACTACGCATTCAAGACGCGCAACGTTCCCGCTAACTTCAACGAGGCCAAGTACATCGCCTTCACCATGTACACCACCTGTATCATCTGGCTGGCCTTCGTTCCTATCTATTTTGGATCCAACTACAAGATCATCACCACGTCGTTCTCCGTCAGCTTGAGCGTCACCGTGGCACTGGGCTGCATGTTCACCCCAAAGATGTACATCATCATCGCCAAGCCTGAGCGCAATGTCCGCAGTGCATTCACCACCTCGGACGCGGTGCGCATGCACGTGGGCGACGGCAAATTGCCCTGCCGCAGTAACAGCCTCATCAACATGTTCAAGAGGAGGAGGGACGGCTCTGGAAATGCCAAGTAAGTCAACCTTCTCAAGCTCGCTAACCCAGCCAGCCTGAGTAGCAGACAGACACCTCACCTATCTGTTGCTCAACCACTTTGCTGCCAATCCTCTGGGAGATGGGACGAAAGCTCCCGATTATTTCAGGCTGTGTTCTAGATGGGGGTCAGGCCTCTTAAGGTCAGGCCTCAATTAAAGTCTCCCGCAGACATCTTTCATTGGCAGGGTTGAATGCAATTAAAGCCCAGATGTCCCAGGAGGATGCAGCAACAGGGTTCAGGCTGAGCTGTGTGTGAGTTATGGGAAGTTTTTTATCATTAATTAAAAGTAGTTTGACGGAGTAGAAACTCCACAGAAGCTTCAAATGGGATCAGGTTACCATCAATTATTGACATGACACAGTAAACAGCAAACTTCAAAATAAAATCATAATATATTTCATAATATATATGTCATAGGTTTCATATCCTCTGTATTATGTCTATGTATATTTATGTATAAAGGTACATATCATCTAATAACTCATAATTTCATCAGTAGTATAGTGTGTATTCTATTCTGGACAGCAATGAAAAGTATTATGTTTTTTACATGAACCAGAAATGTTTAATGTCTTCACCTTTCTGGGTTCCTGTGAAATAACAGCTGTCTTTATTCTGTTCATAGTTCTAATGGAAAGTCTGTGTCATGGTCTGAACCAGGTTCAAGACATCCTCCGAAAGGAGACCACATGTGGCACAGACTATCAGTTCATGTGCGGAAGCCCGAGACCAGCTCCAATCAGACAGCAGTCATCAAACCCTTAACTAATACCAGCCAAAGCACAGGCCTGGACTTCTCAGACCTCAGCACCAAGACTCTGTACAACGTGGCTGAGGAGGAAGAGGTCGAGCCACTCCGATACAACCCCCCTCCGCCCAGTCCCCCCATGACGGCCCACGTCCAGCCGTCGCCCCGACCGCCCCCACACATTCAGACAGGCGGAGGAGGGGAGGCCGACCTGGATCCATTCTTCGCCCCGGAGCTGCCTCCGAGCAGCCCCCTCCCTCCCTCCCAGCACCTCACCACCCACTCCCAGGAAGAGGGGCCAGCGGCCCGCTTCGGCCCCAGCCCCATACCTAGCCCCAACCCCATCCGGAGTGACATGATCAGTCTGCCTGGCAACGGTGGCCGGCCAGTCTATCACCAGTCCCCACACCTCATCCAGTCCCAACCACTGCACCTGGGCGACTACAGCGAGCCCACCTCCCCGTTGGAGGATGAGGAGATTGAGGGCGAGGGGGAACGCTTTGGCCTCCTGCATGGCTACATGTACGACAATGCCCAGATCCACGACGAGGAGGAGCTGGTTAACATCAAGATGGCGATGGAGGACTCTTTGGCACTCATGCCACCTTCCCCTTTCCGAGATTCGGCGGGCTCTGGGAGCCCCATACCCAGCTCGCCAGTCTCGGAGTCGGTGTTGTGCACTCCTCCGAGTGTGACCTATGCGTCGGTCATCTTGAGAGACTATAAGCAGAGCTCCTCCACGCTGTGAACTGGGCACAACCTCCATGTGTTCAGTGCAACACATCATTTCATCAAGCCTCTGTAAGAGAGCTCAAAGAGTTGTTAGGATGTACTACAATCATGATCAGAACAAGATAGTGTTTACAGATAACCTGTTGAACTTTGACTCACAAGACATTCAAGCCCAGTGAACCTTTGTTACTGCACTCCTCTCTTCCTCAGTTATTAAACCTCAGTGTGAGACACCTCTTGCCCGATATGAATTTACACGTCACCACGATTTAAGCCAGTACTTATTATTTATTATGGAAACATGCACAGGCACACTCACACACTATCATTTTCTTATAATAAGGCACATACACTCTGCATTCTCACATAGGCATGATTACACACAGAGGGGCATTCATACACACACACACACACACAGACACACATTTCAATTTGACTGTTCAGATTAGCGATCAGTTGTGGCAGTATTTCTAGTAACTGAGAATGAGACTAAACCCAAATGTTTTGAAACCTCTTCAAGACAAAAATATTAGTAGCCGTTCCTGTATGTTTATATGAAGAATGATCGGGTTCAACAGTGTTTGTTTCAGGTTGTGATATGTCTTGAGTGTTGACTCTCATTCTTGTTAAAGGATGGAACTTTTCAACATGTGAGTTAGATTAAGAGTTAGATAAGGACTGACTGATAAGAAATTATATTAGTTGCACATACTCAGACACAATAATTTTTACTTTTTATGGTTGTAAAATACAAAAGATTTCTTAGACATGCCATCCTCTTCTTGACAAACATGACAGCTTTTTATGAAAGGGATAATTATTTCCTGTGAAAATATTTCACATGGGGATGCAAAAATGCGCTGTATAAAGAATATTCATCTGTTCTGGAATGTGTGTGTTACACTCAGTGCAATAACATGATTCATTTTCGAAGTGAAGGAGTTAAACAGTGCATATTTTATGTAAACTGCTTATGAAATGAATACTAAAACTAAAACAGTCTGTACTGAAGATATAGCATCACATTATGTTGAATCAATGCCAACTGTACATGTGGTAGCAAATTGGGGTATATATACAGTATACAGTATAAATAGAGAATATAGTATACATCCCATTTAGATAAATATTACAGACATGGCAAACTAGAGATAAGTGCCAACCTACCTACTGTCAATGTCATTGAAATATTAATTTATCTTATTTATTTTTTAACATTTGTAATATTACAATACATATGAGATTACAAATTCTTCATAATTGTATGTTTTTAATGAGATTTCTGAATATTTTAAGATAATAATATGAATACTGACTTGTCATAAAATACTGAATGTATAGGCTTGTGTTGGGGTAACTTAGGGTATCAGTTAAGTAGTGTTAGTGTGAAATGCTTTAAGTTTTCTATTCAGTAAAAAGGACTTTTGGTATTTGCATACAATAGGCCTAGTTCCTGTTTTCTGAGTCAGTACCTTAGTTGTGAACATGATATAATTAAACTTAATCTATGCTATGATGATTTTGTAAAATAAATTGGTGTGTAGCCTATAAAGTTTAGACTCAGTAATGCCATGTATTGTTCAAAACATGGGTATTTGTATCATTTCAAGATCACCACCTTGTCATAGCTACGATTAAAGTGTTTTGTCAAAGTAAATGATATTAAATATTTTTTGTAAAATTTGTACCCTGGGGTGTTCTTAACACATGCAGTCATACTGCATCATACTGTATTTTGTTAAAAGGTGTTGAGAGGGCCTTGTCCTGTGTTAAGCATCCCCTCAGAAATCTCCACAGGTCCTCAAAAAATTGAATTCAATTTACTGACTTAAATATCTGATGGTCTGTTTGTAACAGTAAATACGAAGTTACCAATTTAGTACTTATTTGGTGTAAATGTTGCATTTAGCCCTTATCATAACACTACATGATAGTTATTAAAATGTAGTCTAACTGTGGGCCATTGTGTTAACTCTCTGATTATTCCTGGAGGGCTGTGTTGATTGGAGGGGCACAGATGTTCGGCTCCATCGTGTTTCCAGGGTCCTTCTGACAGCCTCGCCTCTTGGCGGAAGACAAAAGGTTGTGCAGAGCTGGCCTGAAGTTCAGCCTGGTGGGTTAGGAAGCGTGGGTAAATCCAGGGTCGGCGGGTGCCAGTGCACACGTGAGCACACGAGCGGTTTGCTTTTTTTTGCTTTCTTTTGCGTCTGCAAAAGGATTCTGCAGAGTGAGACTATGAATGCCGATGGAATGTGAGAACAAAACAGTTAGCTACGGAGATAGGGGCTGACGAGTAGAGCAGGTGAAAAACTCGGCTATTTTCTCATTGACTGCACGCGTAATGGAACAAAGCTTTGTCGACTTCAAACAGACCGCGTTAACTGTAAATTGCCAAATGTAATTGTAGTCACGGAACATTGTGGCATGTAGCGAAATCCATAAATGTGTTGCAGTAATCACTATGCAGTGCCGGTTATTTAGCCCGGGAAAGACGCATGCAGACATCTTTCATCAGAACGCTATTACAGCACCGGGGGCCAGATGTTCTTGTGATGTATTAGGGAGAAAATCAAATGTGACATGGTTTGTAATGATCTCCCCGTTTGTGGGAAGGCACGGTGGCCCAGCTGCATTTATATGAATGCGAGTGTCCTGATAACACTGATTGTGACTAACAATAGTTCTTTCTTGTCAGTATCAGAGGATGTTAATTTGTGTGCCTCCAAAAGTGTTTAAGTCTTTGACAACTTTTGGTGTTTCAGTTGCCTGGCTATTTGATCAGAAAGGTGGATCCCAGGAGAGCAACATCAATTCCTTTTTGAAAAATATGCTGAAATCACTTGTTTATCACAAAGCACAAATGCTTTATTAATCAAGAAAAATATCATATATATTACCTCTGTTGGGTCAGAGTAGGTAAGTAGGCATGGTCAACCTGGTGTCACAATGTTTTTGATGGACTATCATCCCAGCATGTCCTTGACCTTGACTGATACCTTTCCTTTGGTGAGACTTATGGTCTCCTGCTGGGCCTGTCTCCCTGCCCCTCTAAGCCGGCAGATCTGTTTCACTGGAGATATGGGCGATCGCAGACTTTGTGCATTTGTGGGGACTGGAGTAAACTCAGGGCGGTGTGATATGTGGTAGTGTTAAGAGTTAGCATGGCTGTGTCCAGCACATTCTCTCCACTGTCACCTCTCCTCTCTCTTGGACAGTTTCCATGGAAACCCACCCACAGTTTTTCCCCCGTCTCAGAAGGTGTCGTAAGAAAGCGTGTTTGGTCTTTTTGATTAGGATTCTCCCCGCCAATTAGCTCTAGCGCTGAACTGTGAGAAGTATTTTGTGTGTGTGTCTCTGTGTGTGTGGCCATCTCTAATGGCAAACGAAAGCCCAGTGTAGTTCTGGGTCTGTTTTAGTTGTTGTCTGTCTCACAGATATAAATGGGCTCATAAAAATCTGTGGCAATTCTTGAAGTTTCAGGCAGTATCCTTAGACAGGATAAGCTCTCACGGGCTGGAATGTGTGATGAAGACTAATGTTTCTATTTCACTGAGCGGTGTGCGAGAGGAGATTGCGTTAGAGAAGACATGCACACACAGGCAGAGTGCCCCAAGTTCCTGAGTGTGATTGGTTGTGAAGGCTTAAACGCCATGATTACTTAATGAGTGTGTGTGTGTGTGTGTGTGTGTGTGTGTGACTGCAGCTCTTGCTTAAGTGTCTTCATGTGCTCTTCCTAAAATCTTGAAATATACATGCACTTGGAAACAGGTGCCTGAAATACTGTACTGAAGAATGTGCTCTAAATTCCTGCAGAAGAGATTTATATTCAGAATTGCTCGTTATTACCAATCACTTGAATGAGGTTTAGAAAATCACTGCTATTTGTGTTTTGTCCTTCAAGGTCAAGTCTATTCAGGAGAGCGTCCTGGGTGAGTGCAGCCACAGTGTGCAGCCATAGCCAGTGTTTCCCCATGACTGTTATAAAAACAGACATGGTGAAATTAGGTCTGAGGTGGAGGGAGGATGAGGAAAGGCAGAGTGGAGAGTGGCCGATGGCAGCTCTGGGAACACCGATTGGAGGGGTGGGACAGCTTCATCCTGTCCAAGACAGGACAAGGCTCTTTACTGGCACTGACTGTCCCTGCTGGCAGTGCTTGTGAGTGGGAAGAGAGAGAGTAGAGTGAACTGAAGGGAATGGGGGTTGGGTGCATGGGGTGGGTTTGTCCCTGTGTCGTGACGCATCTGTACGTACTGTGTCTGGCATTGTGAGCACCCACAATGCTCCAACCCCTACACCCCCATTGTGTCAACTTCCCTGCTATGAGAACACAACGGGAGCCCACTCTTGGAGGAACTGCACTGCTTTTCCTTGCGAAGCCACTGTTTTTGCCCACAAACCACCCTCCTCACAGATAACCACTGGAGACAGTACAATATGATAATGGTAATGATAACACTTTACGTAACTGACAGTAACACATAATCACATAATTGTGACCCAATTATTATTTTTGTGTATTGTATTATTTTTTTTTTGTGAAGTGAGAAGTTTCATATGTCTGTTCTTTTTCCATCATGTTCTTCAGTGAGGCAAAGAGGTAAGGAAACAGTCAAGACATGGTCAAATGTCCCTTTAACTACTCAGGTGACCGTAATGGCACCGTGCCTGTAGGGAAGCCCGAAGGATATTGATCGCGGGTGCCAGCGTCCCTGAGGGTCACTGGTGACCCTGCTGCCGAAGGTTGGATGTGTGATGTTAACAGGAGGTGACAGCTTGGTGGAAACAGAGAACAGTTTCCCCTCAACTCCCCACCAACATCAGTGCATAGAGAGAGGAAGTACATCCCAGCCAGTGATAACAGGAAAAAAACTATTAAAATATGGTGAACATGTTGAATGTGGACTCCACTCACATTTGTGGTTTACTGGCACAGTTAAGATAGTTATTGTTTAATTGCAAAATTACCAGAAGAATATCCAGACCCTTTCTCCAGTCCCACATGGTTGTTTGTGTAGAGTATATTGTCTATTTGACTACAGCATCTTATTTGCTGATTTCCAGAAGATAACTAAGCAGAAATATTCTACCATTCATTATTAAGCAATGAGATTTCCCACCGCCTGAGTTGGGAATCCTCAACTGAGAAAGAAAAAAGTGAATTTTTTTTTCATGAATAGCAATATACTGACTTTAAAGGAAGAGAAGGAAGAGGAGGAGGAAGAGAGAGAAATAATCAGGAAGAGAGAACTTGAGTGAAATAAAGTGAGAAAACTGGGTGAAATGTGACAGCGGTGTTCTGGCTGTTACTGTCTGGGTCCACACCTCCCAACCCCACATCCCCCCTTGCCTACTCCAGGTCCATGTTGAGTGCACCCCTGCCTTTGTGTTGACAGCACACACCTTGCAGGCATGGCAGACAATAGCATGGAATATTCATGGCCTCTCAAACGAAACGGCTCATTCCCTCCTCACTCCTCCTCACAGTGCAGCAAGAAAGAGGGATGACAGAGTGCTTTTATCTTAGGCAACTTCTCCCTTTCTAGCCCCCCGCCCCCCACTATTCACTATTCCCCATTTGGCACATTCTTTTTTTTTCTCTCTGTGTCGATTGCAGAGAGTGCTTTGACAGTTCAGAGGCATGATGGCCGCTCAGAGTTCATAAATGAATCACACTTCAGGGCGATGGCTTTGAGGGGGACAAGATGTGGTGGAGGAAGAAGAGGAGGAGGAGGAGGAGGAACGGGGTTCAGCCGCCGTAAGGTTGTGAAAATGATGCTTTATATTAGCCACCACACTTTCATCAGCGGAAGAGAGAGAGAGAGAAAGAGAGACCGTCGAACCAGAGCCGGAACACTCTGTTACTCAGCATTTTAACCGCTTCATGCTCTCAACTGGCATCTGAGTCTCGGTGCACTGATGGAGCTGCCAGACTCTACGGTTCACCCATGTCTGAAAGGAGAAGCTGCAGAGTGAGGAGAGGGATGGGGCAGAGAGATTACAGAAGGTAGAGTAGTATGGGGCAGACAGATTTCAGAGGCTAGAGTTGGTGCACCACACAAGAACAGAGACGGAAAGATAATTTCTATGAACAGTCTACTGTGTGCATTTGATCCATTTATGTCTGTCATTATTATAACATTGTTAAGTTTAAATTAATAAAATAACAAAAAATAATGAAAGATATATTTTTGGATAACTTATTTCAGCCTTTTAAAATGGGCAACATAAAAGATGCTAAAACGTACCGGGTTATTGCATTTATGTGTGGAAGGCAGAATGCTCTTGCCTAAGCAACTGCATAAAAATGAGCCTGCATAAATATGTATTTTAAATTTGTTCTTATCTCCTGTTGGGTGGGTTAATGTGCAGTCACATGACTGCAAGATGCAGGGTCTTAAGTGAAATGTTTTACCTCACATCATCGTCCTGGCAACCACGGTGTTCTAGCCATGCAGGGTTTCTAATAAACACCTCACTGATGATTACCCCAATGGATGCACACACACAGCATGTCCACACACACACACACACACATGCACACACACACAATCACAATCACTCTCTCTCTCTCACATACACACACACACAATTCCTCTCTCTCTCTCACTCACACACACACACAAAATTCCTCTCTTTCTCTCTCTCTCTCTCTCTCTCACACACACACACACACTGTCTCACACAAGCACACACACACATACACAAAAACTCAGAGGGAGTGTACCCCCCACTCATCTTAATCCCCACAACATCTTCCACACTAATAAACAAAGCAGCATGGCGGGAAGCTCACTGTGAGCAGTCTTGACACACTTTCAACCGACACACGCCTAGAATGCCCCGACCGCCACCCCATAACACATTCCTCTCCTCCCCGACAAATACCCCACCAACTCCATCCCGCATTCATTCCCTAATAACAGAAACACCATCCCTGCACTCTTTCTCAACTATCCATTCTCTGTCTTCTCCACTGAAATTCATCCACTCCCGCGTGGGCCAGCCCTGACATCGTTTGCTGTGCGATATTTGCCTTTTGTCAGACCGAGTTAGCTGCACACAGACAGAGGGAAAAGTGAACGTCTCTTTCTGAGCGTGTGCAGTCACCAGTCTGTCATTCCGGGAGCCCCGCGGCAGCCAATCATAAATATGCCATCAGAACTCAGTGGCGTCTCAATGCAGCAGCTCCACTTCTGCATTAGACTAATGCATGCAGGAACCACTGAGCATTTGCTAATACGATCCCGGCTCGGCAAGCCGAGCAGTGGCTAATCTGAAAAGTTTTTCCCCAACCCAAGTTTCTGTGAGCGGAAGTCATTTGCATCTGTGTCGTGCCACCAGGGAATATTAATGGGAGATTCTTTTTTTCTTTGGTTTAAGAGGAGCAGGTGAGTGAGGGGATGTGTGACATCAGCGTGGTTTTCACGAGCAGCACACAACTTCAAACAATCTCACAGTCAGTCTTACATTTACCTGTAGTAGGGCAACATTCAAGGTCAGTGAAGGGTTTGTCTGTTTTGTATGTGAGGGGCACTATATAATTTTTATACACAAAAAAACAAAAACAAAATAAAAACAAGGTACACACACATACACTTGCAAACTCACTTTCATAATTTCTTGTTATCAAAAAGATCTAAAAAGGAAATAGATTAAAAATAGATTTTTTCAGGAGAGCACAAGGCAGCATGTTTTCCTCTTTCTCTCCATCTCTTTCTCTCGAAAAAAAATCTTTTCGGGACAAGCAGAGGCATCGTTTCCACCCAGCCCTGATGTGAGACCAACAAGAAGCTGTTTATACCGCAGACTCTGTAATAGCACTTGTCTTGACCCAGTTTTGGAGGATGCTTTCTGGAGGAAGTGCTTGGAGTTGCACCAAGCTTTCTGGCCCCCAGAGGTCTGTGCCATATTGAACACTGAAGCCTTGGAATCGTTTATCAGCCGGGGAGGAGCTGGGAGGAGCTCGATTTCCTGTCCGAGGGGCCAGGGAGAGCATTGCACATAAAAGATGGGTTCTTTTTTTTACTGAGTAATATCTCATTCCCTGGCCTTGGCTAATATTGAGCTTGGTCTGCATTTTGCTGTGGAGACTATAGCTATACCACAATTGTTTACGGCATTCATATGAATTGAGAATTCTTCCTCCCAATAGGGATTTGTTTGGGTTTGGGCCTCACATGTGGGCATACTCCAGAGAAATACAGAGTAATTAGTCTGTGTTTCAGGTCATAGAGAATTCCCAGTACCATAGAGGAGGTGCAACACAATCTTTTCCACACATATTGAAACATGTCCCACACTGTAGTCTCCATCCAGTCTCCAAAGCCAGGTGATCTTCCTGCAAACAGTGCCTTTTTGGAAACATACAATAAGTTACTCACTGATAGTTGACAGTCCTTTTCTGAGGGAATTCTAGACTGTACTTTAGTGAAAACAAGCTCTTGAGACACCAGACTCCAGAACTACTCTCAGTCTGTGCAGTTTACCTCTGTCAGCCGCTACACCATTGTTCCACACAGAAGAGGAGAATCTCATCATTCAGTGCAGCATGTGGCTCTCAGGGGGTTTCACACACACACTGCTCTCAGCCATCTGCCTCTTCCTTTGGACAGGTGTGGACAGCCCAGCCCTACCCAGGGACTCTAGAGGGGGGCAAACAGGACAGGAGTGCCCGGCACCTACCTGAATGGGCTTGTTGTGACATTCTCTCTGCACTCTGAAATAATTTATCTGCTGAAGAGAACTGGGCTTACTTGAGCTAAACACAGTATTAAAAGCTCTCTCAGATATACAGTAGGAAAGGCAGTTGCTCCACACAGAGGAGGGTAACTGAAAAGTTAAATTCTAAGCAGGTGGGGGCACAGTGGCTCAGTAGGCAAGGGCGTCATGCCATAGACCCAGGGACCAGGGTTCAAGCCCGATCCAGGGTAATTTCACGATCATTCTCCCACTCATTTCCTGATGTTCTCTGCTGTCTTATCAGAATAAAGGCAAAAAGTTGATTATTTTATCATTTGTAAGGATGTTATGCCAGCTAGGCTATGGGGTCATCTGATGAGTTTACCAAGTGGATCAACAACAATAGACCTTCTGGTTAAAAAAACAACAGCTTCTCGGGATAACCAAACTGGCATTTCAGGTAGAGATTTCAGGGAGAGATTCATGGAAAAACACACATTTCACATCACAGATACGTGTTACCCTGCAAAACCTTACTTCATGAGAAGACTATTCTATTTTGCTGAAGATAATACTTCTATAACTCCCACAACATTTAATGAAGTGGTGGAGAGAGAGAAAGCAAGAGTATAAGAGAGAGAGAGAGAGAGCAATAAATAGATATTTAGAGTAAGAACACACACACCGACTTCAGACTCTTTCAGGATGAGGTTTGCAAAGCTTAGGAAAATTGGAGACAGTCTGAAGACATAGTAAAAACAAACAGAATAAGCATGCAAAGATGGGGGATGCACACATCCTCCCTAAAAGAGAAGGGTCTTTTCATTGGAGAGGAGAACTGGAGTGCCTTCACACGCTTCCTCAACATGAATGATGATGACTCATCTACTCTGTGACTCAGCTTTGCCATGTCTGTGGAGACACAAAGGAGAACTTAATTGCTGTCCATGCACTAATTATTAAACAGAAAACAGCTATTAGCAATCTGTTTCAAAATACTAAATTTGTCTCTTTAATCGGGACATTAATCGGGACATTAAAATGCATCAAAACGATCTCTGCTCAAAATGTAATTAGGATGGAATTATAAATTACTGTGTATTTTTAGAAAATCAACCAGTTATTTCACGTTGTGCATTTAATGGTTCAATTCCATCAGAAATGAATATTGAGCCCTGAAGTGAGCTGAAAAGAAAGGGGGAGTCTGAAAAGATATCCTACCAAGCACAGTGCTAATTTAGCTTAAAGTTGTCAAAACCAGGCATGAACTCAAAGGTCTGATCCCAGCGTGGTGCTGGGTAGAGCTCGAAGCTTCTTCTCTCTTGCCAAATTGAGTGCTGTCTGAGCGAATGCAGCAAATATTCTTTCCGAATACCTGCCTGCCAAATGAAACATTTCTCTAGTATACTAGTGGAAGCTTCATCACCTGTGTTGTTCCTGTGTGGTGTGTTCACTGACAAAAGAAGCCTATTTCAATTGCCGAATACAGAGCCACTGCAAAGAACAGAAAAGAGAGATTGCCCACTGTGCGTTTTCTAGGGTACAGTTTTTGGCTGTGTATCTCACTTTGACCAAACCAGTGTGCCAGAGCATGTACTCACTAAAAAAGGGGCTCTCTTGGGTAATAAGCCCTCATAAAAAGGCAAAATCTCACATTTGTTTGACAAAGCTGCTTTCAAAAAACAGCTCACAGTTTACAGGCCAGTCTGCATAAATCTTACACTAAAATTCTGCATTTCAATCGTCATCAGGACAAATGGTTGATTGTTTTTTTTTTTTTTGGGGGGGGGGGGGGGGGTGGCTAACGCCGCCTAATGCTTCTGCTCAATTTCATTTAGCTCCATAACTGCATCAGGGAGCCAGCTGTAGGCTTCTGTTTGCTCCGTCTCTGAGCTGGGAGAGGCCAATCAGTGAGAGGGAGAGCTGAAGGCGATAATGTTGAATTCAAAGAATTTGTATAAAATTAAACAATTTGAAAGTGGCTGATGCATCAGGCTTGGGGGGTGGGTGGTGTTGTTGTTTAAGTGGAGGCTTGTGGCTTTATTGTGCTGACATGGTGTGTATCGGTGAGCGGATATTTTTGTCCATCCATCTGTTCTTTGCTGTCCCGTAGTCTTACTTTGCAGTGTCCTTGCTGTGTCTAGGGATGTGTTCTACATACCGCTTATGGCATCCTCATGCCAAAATGGTTCGTTTTACAAATCCTCAAATCCTCAGTCCCTCTGGTGTTGCGTTCATGACTCATGGCTACTCATGACTTATTTATTATTGGGGAAATTATGTTCAGGCAAAGTATCATTTTGCGTGACAAAAGAGGCTTTGAGAGGAACATTACATCTGCTAAGCTCAGAGCTGGAATCAAAAATTGCAATATTTTACTGTGGAGCCTCAGTTGTCCAAGCAGCAGGAAGACGAGGACTACTGAATGTCCTGCCTATATGGCTGGTGTGCTTTCTGCAGGAAGTAAACTGATGGAGGAAAGCTTGGCTGCTATAAATGGGTCTTTGCCCTGGATAAAAGCAGGTCTAGGTTGGATTGCGGGCAGTGCTCAGCGTAACCAGGGCTTGAGAGAGAGAGAGAGGGAGAGAGAGAGGGAGAGAGAGAGAGAAAGAAGGAGGAAAACTGCCACCTGAGAATGCTGAGGTTTTATTGCTAACCCTCTGAGATCTTGACCAATAAGATTTGCTGTCCAAAGTCATCAGATTCAGTACATGAACAATTAACACTATCATTAGCATGGCTCGATAATAAATAATGGCTGATAAGAAAGATACTGTGGAGTTCATATGATTATTATTAATGGGTGAATGAAATAAAGTCAGCTAAATGACTGTTAAATGTGTATCATACTGTGATCTACCGATGATACATGCATAGAAAGAGACAGAGATGTAGTGTATGTTCACATGTTAAAGTGCCCCCCCCATACATTTAGCACATGCATAAATCATAGAGTTGAGTTCAGACAAGAGGCAGAATGACCCTGTTTGTGAAGCAATACTGCCATCTAGACACAGGTCAGATCTTAACTCGTGGGACAAACACACATAAGCCACAACCATACACTGTAACAGCCACAACTATAGAAATGAAATAATAAAATTAAAGATATAGACAGACAGTCATCCTACAGGATTAAATGAGATTTTATTTGATTTACTAAGATTCATTTGCAATAAGGGTACAATTCCAGAAACAAGTCCATGACTCACTTATATGTGACATGTAATCTAATCTAAAATATGCTTTTGGACATCTCACAAAAGCCCTAAGCCAGTTGCCAAGATGGTCCCTCACAGTGTATAAAAATGGCCTCAAACAGTGTCAGGATGCCATCACAAAGTCCATAGTGTTGATACTATGTGAAAAAAGACCAAAATAGAGGTGCTGATGAGCAATGTGGAGCCCCCGCGGAGGCTGGACTCTACTGGGCGAGCTGTGAGCCCCTCTCGTTGTCGAGCCCGGTAGGAGTGGGTGTGGGGGGGGGGGTATATGGGGGATACATATGGCATCGAGCGGCCCGGGTGTGAGCACTTTACCAACCCTCATCCGGGTCAGGCAAGACGCGCAGTGCCCGACTCCATGTGTGTTTTGCACAAGCAGATGGCGGAGGTGGAGAGGCAGCCAGAGGAGAGGAGAGGAGAGGAGTGGCTCTGCAGCAGCATGGGAGGGTGGAGATGATTGTGTGTATGTATGTGTGTGTGTGTGTGTGTGTGGGGGGGTGAAGAAGTGAGGAGACGGATTGCTGGTGGAGAAGACAGAAGGGAAGAGGATCAACGGTGAAGCCTTTAATCTGACGCTGCTCAGCTCCCTGCCTCTCAATGGAACTGCTCCACTCACACACAGTCCACACTGGCTGAATGACTTCTGTTGGATGCAGCCGACTGACAACCAGCTAATTCAAGCACTGCCATCTAGTGGTAGGCTATCTGGAAAATCAGCTGGAAACTCAGAGCTACATGCATTTGTGAGGGTCTACCCTAAAGCGGACCTTTTTTTCCCATCTTCCAAATATTACTGTAACTGTCATATGCTATGTCACAGTGTGCGTAACAAGAATTCTTTTCAAGCATGTACACTGGCTGAGTTATTTACTCATGTAAAGTATAGACATGTTCTCTGAATGAACAACAGAACTTTGATGTAGACATAAACAAAAACGCCTCTCTGATACTGAGAGGAAAAGAATCACAAGCCAAAAGATATTGTGCTGAGATTAAATGTAGATTAATGGAAATTCCTGTTACCAAATGAACAGAATAGACAATCCCACAGGCCTACAAATCTCTCACACAATAAGGACAACCAGACAGTTACAACAGTTAGCAAATGAACAGCATGGTAACCCCATAGACACACAGTGAAGACAAACACATAAGTGGTCTGATTTTTTTGTGGTGAGTGATAGACTGAGGTGCATGCTCTGACACTCTGTTAGAGAAACAAGGCTAAAACTGGAGAGGGTGTCATCTTTCTAACTACACCAACTAAATCACTCAGTCTCTATCTGGTTGTGTGTATTATGTGTGTGTGTGTGTGTGTGTGTGTGTGTGTGTGTGTGTGTGTGTGAGAGAGAGAGAGAGAGAGAGAGAGAGAGAGAAACAAAAGTAGGTGTGTGCTGACTACGACCCACTTACACATTATAATGCGTCCCTGGATGCCCCACTAGAAAGACCAGCCGATCCACTGGGAATGCACCCATTGTCTCTCTGATGTAGGGCTGGGTTCTCTTCCTGAAAGCAAGACAGATGGGAATAGTGCACTACAATTATGTAATGACCTCAATAGTTGCACTCTAATATAAATCCAGCGCACATGCACCTGTTCACATGTTAACCAGATATCTACTTCCTAGCTTCCTGTGATGTCTGAATAGGGTACCTATTTAAAACCTACATTTATAAATGTGTGTGTGTGTGTGTGTGTGTGTGTGTTATTACCAAAGTGGGGCAGTGTATGAACGGGGAGAAAGTTATTGAATTGTAGCTGATCCCAGAACTGGTCGCAGAACAGGAGCTCTAGCGCCCCTATCTTACATCCGGGTGCCGCTCCGGCAACAGACTCCGGCTGGCTGGCTGCAGCTCTGCGTTTCCGTGTTGGTTGTGGGAAGAGAGGGGGTTACAGAGAAGGGGGGAGATTGACTAAATCTGCTTGGATTACACCGTCAGTACCATTTTTCCTATGGATGAGGAGTAGTATCGGATGAAGAACGCGTCCGCTGTCAAAGAGGGAAACTTGTTCTTGGGCATATTTTGTCATGGAGTGTGCAGTGACAACACCCCCTGACATGTGAGATTTACAGAGCAATATAGCTTGGTAGAAGACTGTGCGATTGTGTGGCTGTTGCCATCTCGCTTATCCATTTATGGTTGCTCATTTGGTCCAATACTTGTCGCGATCCTCGTCTGTGCTGGGGGAAAAATGAAGAAGTTTAATATCAGAAAGGTGCTAGATGGTTTGACGGCCGTGTCATCCTCCTCCTCCGCATCACCTCAACCGGGAAACAGGGAAAATGACACAATTCAGGAGAACCTGCAGTCGGAGCATTTCCAGCTCTGCAAGGTGGGTTCTTATCACACGGGGGGTCGCAGGGGTTGACCACGAGCAAATGGCACCCCAGCGGCCCAATCTCGTACTCTGGAGACCGAGTGTGCTGACAGATCCGATCCATGCAGTTCGAATAAAATTGATGAACACGTAGCAATCGAGCAAGTGACGTCTCCGCCACATATATGTATTTTTTCGTTTTAGTGGATAACCAGGTTGATCCCAGTGATCAAGAGGGTGTGAATATTAGTCATACATGAGGCTTATTCTGTTTTCCGATATGGTACTAAGAATTTGCAAAATACAACTAGCTACCTACTGTCATGGCAAAGTCGCTTTGACTAACGTTATTAGCGAAAAGTGACCTGATAGAAATATTGCGTATTCATTCAGCGGCATTAGCAGCGGTTAGCTAATTAAACTGACAGTGGATGGGACTTGCAACAATAGGTTCTGTAAAAAAGTAGAGTTCATATTTATATATCATGGCTTATGATATCTATGCAAATTCAAGTTAGCAAGGCAGGCTAACGTCACTCAGTTGCTTGCATTATGAGTATTGCATCAGAGGGCAGGATTGTGTTAATGCTATTCCGCTAAATAGCTAGCTAACTAGCTAGCAGCAATCTTATTAAACCACCTTCCCAGGCAGACCTGAAGTGACGGGGAGTCCCATTTCCAGTCGACTGAAGTGACTTGTCATCGTTCAGTGTTACCTTGTGAGCCTCTACACTACCCTTTCATTGGAGCGCTAATTGTTTCGTTACCACAGACAAAAATAATGTTGCGCTAGGTTTCTATTCCAGTTCGTAAAGGTGTCAAATGCTACAGGTTATCACGGGCCTCCTAAAGCTAAGGTAGTTTATTGGTGTACAGGGGATGAGGGTTTGCTATTTCACCACAAAAGCACCAAGAGATTCGTGTTATGCGACAGCCTACGCAAGTGCCCGTAAGGTTCACATAAGCAGTCTGTTAAATGCTCTCATAATGATGACAGTCATTTGCAGGATAATTCTCCCGGGACGCACATCATCGGGATAATTGCAACTACCAGACTCTCTGTACAATGTCAGAGCAAATCAGCATTGTTCTTTAATCTCAAAAAACAACTTTTCCCTTTTATGTGAGCAAGAAAGTAAATTAAGTGTTCAGTCATCATAGTGCCTGGCATTAATAGTTCTCCTAGTCATGATGACTAAAGATGTTTCCTGGACATGAATACCCCCCAAACAAACAAACAAATAAATAAAAGACATATGCATTCTGTATATCAACACATTGCATCTTGCTGGAATTGATCATGCTGTTTTAGGTTAAATCGGTATTTTCAATGTCCATTCATCTGTTATTTGTGCTTAAGACAACTATCATCTACATTGTAGAGTTTCAGGTTTTATATCCTGCTGTATGTAATAGTTTTATTGTGCCTTGCAGACTGTGCGCCATGGCTTCCCCTATCAACCCTCAGCAATGGCATTTGACCCTGTGCAGAAAATCCTCGCTATAGGGACTCAGAGTGGAGCTTTGAGGTTGTATCCTTTTTTTGAAAACTGTAAATAGTCTGTCCAGCACAAGGTATGCATATTAACTGTCATCTCAATCTTCATTGTTCCCATTGTCATAACCAGCACACAAAAGAGTCTGTTGTGTTTAGTTGTGATGACATGTCTATGGTCCTGTGATTGTGTCTGTGTGATTTGCTCGAGGCTAACCCTGAGATAGTAGGTTGACGGGGGAAAAGGCACTAGCACTGTAGTCTCTAGTCTCTTGTTGGTGTCTGAGAGGGCAAGCACTAGAGGACATGAGAACATGTCCTTGTGGGAAATCTGCCTCTATAACCCAGAGGTGGTTGGCTTGGCCTCTGAGAGGCACCCCTTTTGGGAACCCACCGTCGAAAGGGGATGACTGATGAGAACAGGGTGAAGGGAAAGAACCCCTAATCTTGTGAGAACCTGAATCACACTCTGTCACGCCAGTGAGAATCATCCCAGACTAGCTTACAGTCGTATTGACTTCTGTATTATATTGACTCGTGTGTGCTGCTCGCCCTCAGATGTCACAACCAAAGTGGTAACTGATACATTGCTCCAGTGTATGGTCTCAGCCATGTGCAGACGTAGTTGTTCTACATTCATGTGTTTGCGTATGTACATGTGTGTACATGTGTGTAATGGTGGTTTTCTGCATAGAAGTTGTAGCATAATTCATTACATTGGGGTACAGTTCAGTTTTGGTCGTTTGTAACCCCCTTCATGCCATGCAGATAATTTAGCACCAGCCTCCTTGTGTGTGTGTGTGTGTGTGTGTGTGTGTTGGAGAGGGGATGAGGTATTGATGAGGTGGCCCCCTTGGTACTCTATTGGGGCAAGGCATCCTGTAGAGGCTGAGAAATGCTCTTGCTAACCTGCTTCTGCTGTGCGCCCATGGGAACACTATTGATCAAGGTGATTGGTCCTTTTATCCAAGGACCTACTGCATCGATGGACCCTGTTGGTCTGACTAGCTAGCTGCCAGTATTGCATGTTTAGCTGTAGCCCTGTTTAATCCCTTGTGCTTACAGTGCCAAGGTTTGGCTGTCTTTTAGATGTGTCTTTATCATGGTGCTATGAGAGAGAGAGAGGTTATCATGTTTCTCCATTGGTTTGACCCCAACTTGCACACCACCTTTTCTCCTGAAATACCAATTCACAGGCACTGATGATGAGAAGCTTCCCTTTTTCCCCCTCTCTTTTCGGCATTTCTCACAGAGATTACGCCCCGCCTTTTTAAGTTGACAGGAAATCTCTTAGGTCTCTTAGCACATCATAGGTGTCACTTCAGATGTGAAGAAGATGACTATTTAGATTTTGTTGAATTTAGGCCTATTCTCTCTCTAATCTGAGTTGTCAGTGGAAGAGCTTTGGTATTGCCATTTATTTCATTTATTTCCTTTTGTATTTATTTATTTGTTTACTTATTTACTTAATTCTCCTATTGATCGACATCACCCTGAACTGTAGCTGTTGCGGACTCTGTGTGACTCTAATATCACCTTTTTAAACACCTGGTCCAGAATGGATTAAAACCGGCTGTTGCTGCTGCTGATCTGCAGCTTGGTTTTCACCTTTGGAGAATGATAGAGGAACCTTCATGCATGCAATATTGCACCACAAAGCCACAAGAGTTTACCACCACCTTTATGAGGAAGTGTTACCTCTTTTTTATACATGGTCACTCAGCCGGATTCTTCTTTTTCTTCTTCTTTGTGTGTTTACGTGTATGTGTGTGTGTGTGTGTGTGTGTGTATGTGTGAGTGAGAGAGAGACTGCATCTGTATTTCACGGTTTCACAGGAAAGTTCTGTTCTGTCAGTGCCTTAGACAGGGTGGTTGATGCTATCACAGGGCTAGCGTGCATGTGACTGCCTCTTTCCTGTCCCAGGACATTCCACAGGCACGGGGACCGGCCAACCCGACTCGTTAGTATCTCGTGATCTAGGGGCTCTGAACCTGACTTTTGTTCCTATTTACTACTTGCTGTCTTTTATTTCACCACTTGATTTTTTTTCTTTCTTTTCTTCTTAGCGTGTTTCTTGCTCTTTCTCTCTCTGTCTGTGTGGGTGTGTGGTGGTGTGTGTCTGTGTATGTGGAGGCTTGAGGGCTCAGTTCTTTTACTCTGCAATTGAACACAATGAAACTGTCTGCCAGAGCCACACTAAGTTTGTGTGTGTCTGAGACCAAGGCTGGCTGTTCTTCTGATGAGGGCTGGGAGAACAGAGCCTGGGTGACCTTTAAGATGGCAATCTCAAGTTTTGTCTTTGAACAAGGAAGTTCCACCCAGTCTTGATAGCAAAGAGGAAATGAACATAGTTAACGTGGTTATTATATCTCATCAACTGACCACATGCTCAAAGGAAATGGTGCAACATTGCACAACTCTTCACAGACAGGCATTCTTTCATAGCTACCGAATGTTTTAGTGAAGATGGGTCTAATATTTCTTTGTTTATTATCATGAGTTATTTTTGTCTTCAAGTCATTTCCATTGTGTGGTTAAGATAGATGAGCCTACACAGACCATTAACTGAACCTTCATGTATCAAGGCAGAACACACAAGTAGTTAAGGCTACAGTAAAAGTAATCCATGTTCTCTATGGGACGTTTTGCAAAAAAGATTGCCTTATGTTTAACTCAGTGGCACATTTCCATTGTTTGCATGAATAGATGCTTATCTAAATATGTGAATTCAGCTCTGGATCATAATCTGTTTTACTTAAGTGGGTAATATACTCATCATCAGGTTCTTATTATGTGTACAAAGGTATATACACATAAGCCTGTTGAAGTGTAGCCCGATGAGTAATGTTATCCACCCACACCCTGGCTGATCTGAGCATCTGAGGTGGACCTTTGTGCTCACCTACATGGGCTCATACTAATAGATGTCAAGTGTTTGTGCATGAATATCGAAAGGCAGACTTTTAGATATTGGTCTTTGGTTGGTTGGTTGTGTGTTGCTTTTTCCTTCCTTCTTTTTTTCCTGTGGAAGATTTCATCCTCACATGGTACGTTTTGCCTGCCATTGTGTGTGGTCGATGTTCCATGCTCTTGCCACGTTGTTGTATTATTATTTTTTTGTTCGCTTCTGCTTTGAGTTCTCTCTCCTGTCTAAGAAGGAAGAAGACTAACTGACATAGCCACTCAGCTCAGCACTTGTGAAACACTCAAACCTGTCTGGTCGCCAGGCTCAGCGTGCCTTTTGCAGGAAGTTTTTGTCAGAGAAATACTGGCCGAGTATACAGATGTGCATTCTTTTCTGCTGTCTCCTGTTTCAGACGCCCACAGCAGGGATAGTTACAGTGTGGAGAGAGTTCCCTCCCATTCTTCCTTGTTTGTGTGGTTGTTCCTGCTGTGCGGCTCCCGTCAAAGAGATTCCACACGGCTGCTGTGCTGCTGCTGGAATACCTCGGGAGAACAATGACCCCGGCATCAGCACTTCTGAACAAGTTCACGGGGAAGGCCCAAGCTGCTGCCCCAGTGCCTGCTGTGTCAGTCACCACACAGTTTGTTTTCTCTCTCTCTCTCTTTCTTTCTCTCTCCTTCTCTTTGTTTATCTCCGTCTGACACACACACACACACTCACTCACTTCCCCTGTGTACAAGGCCAGCTCACAAACTCTGTCAGCAGCTCTCTCTCTCTCTCTCTCTTTCTGTTAGCAGACGACAGCCAGTATCAGTGGTGCAGCTGTCTGTAGCTGTAACTGTGGCAGCAGGACGTACTCCCGGGTGTCAGGGCTGTGCAACGCGGCTCTCTGGCTGGCTGTCTCTCTCTCTCTTTCTTTCTTTCTTTTTTCTCCTTCTCTCTCTCTTTCACTCTCTGTTTCACTTACTCAAGCTCTTTCACACCTCCAATTCCATTTTAGCTTAGAGGTCCTGCCATATGACAGGCATATATCTCTCTCTCAAACCCTCTGAGAGACTCTCCTTTCTCCCTCTCTCTCACTCTTTCTCTCTTACTCACTTTCTCTCTCTCTCTCTCACACACAGACACTCACACTCCCCCTTTCCTCCTCCTCCTCCTCCTCCTCAATTGCTGACAGGCTCATCTCTGACCTCATGCTCTGCTGAGGAGAGAGTGTGCTCTGCTTGAGCACTGGGGGCCATATGCAGCCCAGAATCCCCAGCCTGTGTGTGTGTGTGTGTGTGTGTGTGTGTGTGGAGTGAGTGTGAGTCACCCTCTCTGGAGAGCACTGCCTGCAGGAGCAGGAGCTCCTGAGCCCTGAGGACAGTTGGCTGCCACATCAGCCCTCTACCCCACCCTTCCCTTAGCCCACCCTACCCCACCCGCCTGCCTCAGGGTTCTTCCGCAGCATGTCAGATGGCCTGCATTGATGTGTGTGTGTTTGTGTGTGAGACACACACACACAGGCAGGGGCTAGCATGTGATTACATTTGGTGGCGTGCTGTGTGATGCAGTGTTGTGTGCCATGTGCACACAAACACCTTGTTGAGTAGCGTGTGACATTTGCTAGCACAGACTAGGTAGCCTTGTGGAGAAGAGACCAACTTGGCCACATTATTTAACATCTCATTTCACACAGTAGCATGTATGAGGCCTCTGGGTGCACTTCACTTCCTAATAGGCTAGGTTATGCCAAGCCTGCTACAGCTTTCCATGACATAAGACAGCTGAAGTCATCAGTGTTGTGTATATTAGCCTAATAGTACATTAGGTAATGTATAATAATATATAGGGCAGTAACTGTAAACTGCTCACGTAGGCAATATTGTACAGTGTGTGTTGTCTGTTTTTTTCGTCGTTGTCGTCGTCGTTTGGCTAGGACACTAGAGCTGAGTGTATGAATCCGTTTGTGCTCTATATTTCTGTACCATTTTGGATGCTTTGGAATGCTGTCAAGAGTAGATGTCTCATGTCAGGAGTGTAGTTGGGCCTAACTGCTGGTTGTGGACTGTGAGATGTAGGCCTACTATGTTTGTCTTTTGCTTTTGAGACTTGAATGTTTTTTGAGAATTCAGAGATTCTGGGAATTCTGAGTTGAAGGCCACTCTGGTGCTTATGAAGTCTGTTCATCCATTATCCTCCATCATGCATTATCCTCCATTATGCATTATCCTCCATCAAAGCATTTCTTCTGGAATGTCTGTCTTCTCTACTCCAGCCTTAGATGAAAAGGTCTCACAGAGCAGAATGGTGTCAGAAAGATGACAACAATGAGAGAGAGAGAGAGAAAGAAAGAAAAAGAGAGAAAAAAAAGAAATACAGAAAGCAGAGAAATAATCATCGCTGACTCACATGATTCAAGCATTTCCTGTTGAAGAGTGACAGCTCAGCATGGTGACTGCGTGAGCAAGGCTGAGCAAGACTGAGCAAGCAGGCAGGCAGGTGCTGCTCATCAGATTGTTGTTAACCACACCCACGCTGGGTGGCTTAGGCCATAGTGTGCGCTAGTTAACTCCACCCAAGTACTAACCTTTTAGCAGGTAAACAATCAGCTGATTTGCTCATGTTGTCGCTCAGCTCCCTAATCCTACAAATGGCTACTGAATGTCGGGTTAACCTCTTTCAGTCTCCCTGTCCGGATAATCCTCACGTTTAAAGATGATGGGTTAGTCTACGGGACCTACTGCTTGGACAAACATTCAGTATGTAATGTGTACAGCCTCCCTAAGCCTCCTCCAGGCCACTTTTAAGGAGCATCACAAGCAGTGGAATGTGATTTGCGCATGAGCATTTGGCAGTTTGTCTGTGTGTGTGTGTGTGTGTGTCATTGTCTGTATCTGTGTCTGTGTGTCTGTCTCAGGGAGGGGTTGGGTGGTCTGGCTCTAATCACATCCAACATTAGTCTTCATTAACATGGACATTAGAGCAAGCAGCGTGCGTGTCTGTGCAAGCAAGGTGTCTGTCAAGGGGAATCTTATCTTTAACAGCTGCATGAAGACCATCCATCTGCAGGTCATAGAATTCACTGTGGTTTTAGTGCGGAAGGCAGTGGGTTTATTTTCTTTTTTTAAGACCAGGTTGGGGATCCAGAGATTTGGAGAGACCTGTTTTTGAGAGGCCTGTTTTTGGCCCTGTGTTGTTTTTAAGGTGCAGGTTGACACGCTCTGCATTTGGTGCAACCCTGTTTTCTTGCCACATACCAGGCATGCTTCTGGTGGTAGCATCAAAGACCGAATCGTTTAATGGCTTATCCAGTCATTTTGAAGTCAGTTGTGACCCTTCTCCATCAAAAAACACAAATCCAGTTTCCAGTAGACATGCCAATGCCTATGCTTTCTGTCGTGTCTATCAGTAATATGATGTTTTGAAAAACTGGAACAAAGCTACTTTTGTAGCCATGATTTGAGTTCTTTGTTGGTGATTTTACTTCTCAGTCATGGTAGAAATTGTGTATTTTTCAGTAGTGAACATTTTGGTGAGCCTTCACTGCGTGTTTTGGTCACTGAAGGCTTCCCCTGCTGGTGGCATCTGTTGTGGTAGTGACAAACAGGGGAGGTCTGGGTAGTACGCAGGAGGAAACGATTTCCTGTTGCTCTTTTTAAATCCCCGTCTGTAGGAAATGCACTCTCTGGATGGCTGCAGACTACAGACCTAAGGCCCTCGAACCATTTCCCTTGTCCTCCATCTTCCCCAACTCTTTGTGTCTTTCCTACACATCTATCACAATGTAGCTCCGTGGCCAAAGGGGATGGCGACTTGACAGGACACAGATGCATGTTTATATGTAGAACTGATGGTGTTGTGTTTACACCCCTGTTTGATGAATGTAGAATTTGACAGCTTGTTTCTACATGTCAATACACAAGTTCACAGTAGACGTTGAGGCTGGTGTTTTAGTGGAATGTCTTAATCAAATGTAATTACCTTACTGGAAAGGAAGCCTCTCTTTAGAATTAGTGTGTGTGTGTGTATATATGTGTGTGTGTGTGTGCGCACGCGCTCTCTATGTGTTTGTTGTTGTGTATGTGTTGTTCCTTGACCATACTGCCTGCAGGTTTGGGCAAGCAGGTGTGGAGTGTTACTGCCAACACGAGAGCGGTTCTGCCGTCATCCAGCTACAGTTCCTCATCAACGAGGTCAGTCTGCCAGGAGTCCTGCTTCCTCTCTCCACCCCCTATCACCTCTCACACACACACACACACACACACACACACACACTCTTTCCTGGCCTGAGAGCACCTCTTTCAACCTTTACCATAATCTCCCCTCACACCACCTATTCTCTTCTCTTTTACTCACAGACCTTCTTCTCCTCTCTCTTCTTCCCTTCTCGTTCTTTCCCTTTCTCTTCTCCCTACACTTCTTTGTTGTTCTGCCTTTTGCTTCCCATTCATGTCTCTCACTCTCTTTCAACTACTTTATACAACATACACCTCCCTTCTGTCCTTTATTTTTACCTCTCCCCGGCTTCTCATCTTTTCTCTCCCTTCTGCTCCCCTCCCTTCCTCTTTTCTCTCCTCTCCACTCCTCTCCTCTCCTCTCTGGCCCCCATGACTCATTCTTGGATGAGGCTCTTCGCTGGTTAATGACTGTCTAAGGACAGTTAAGGGATTACTGCATTAATGAAAGTCTGTGGCCCTTGTGGAGCTGTTTTAAATGGCCGCTTGCACATTCAACAAAGCCTCCCCAAGCCCCTGCCCTGGTGCATCCTGGATTATGTAGTCAGACGTATGCAGTACATGTCTGTTTACTGTGTGTGGTGGGAGAATGACTGACCTGTGCTTCCCTTTCCCAGGGAGCGTTAGTGAGTGCGCTGGCGGACGACAGCATCCACTTATGGAACCTGAGGCAGAAGCTGCCGGCGGTGCTGCACTCACTCAAGTTCAACAGGGAAAGGTAAATGCCCATCCTGCTCAGAGTTCACATAAAGGTCAATGTGGTTATAGAAAGGTCAAGCTGGTTACTATTGAATGTCTGAGGTTTGGTCTCTAACCAGTGATAAATCAGTGCCACTGTGTGAATGCAATGCAGTGCAGTTGCAATCCATTTACCTTTTGTTGTTCATTTTTTGTGATCTTTGTAAACACTCTGGATTATCCTGTATTGCCCTTCATGCTCTCATTCCTGTTTCCTTCTCATCCTTCTCTTCCTACTCCCTGTAGGATCACGTTTCTTCACCTGCCCTTCCAGAGCAAGTGGCTGTATGTGGGCACGGAACGGGGGAACATCCATATCGTCAACGTGGAGTCCTTCACTCTCTCAGGCTACGTCATCATGTGGAATAAAGCCATTGAACTGTGAGTACCTCGCTTGTTCATTTTTTTGTTTGTTCGTTCATTCGCTCACTCGAGTATGTTCTCCTCACACACACATGCCTGACCCATGAATATTTCAAGCTCTTCCTCCAGCTCTTATCCTCCTTTTTTAAGTTTAGTGGAAATTAAGTGGAACAGATGTTGACCAACAAATCAAAGTAGTTTTTTTCATGTGTGTTGCCAGATTTGAAGCTGACCTTGTTGCAAGGTGAATTGGGTTAAGTGGGTGGATGCACAGGGACGTAACTAAGTGTTTATGTGACACTTTCCAATCACCTAAAGTAGACAGATGAGGTTTTAGAGTAATCACACTACAGGGGCAGGGCAGACGCTGTGCGGTGGATGGACAGCATTGTGGAGATGGACAGACAGACACGTTTATGACCTGAGGGGTAGCTGGGGGGCGAGGGTGGGGCGAGGTCCTTGGAGGGATGGAGGAAAGATGGATGTGTAAGAATTCCTGTTCTCTCCGTGCTCAGCATCATTGCTCTCTTTTTCTGTCCTGCTTTCTCTGTCTCTTTCTCCGTGACTTTATCTTCATGACTATCTGTCTCACCCTTCTCCTCTGTCTTTCTTTCTCTCTCACTCTCTCTTTCTCTCAATGACTTTGTTCTTCACTCTTTCATTCCGTTCCACTTACTCTGTCTTTCTGATCCTGCCTCTGTGCATTCATCTCTCTCTCTCTATTCTCTTTTCTTTTTTCTCTCTTCTCTCTCTCTTTCTCTTTGTCTCCCTCCATCTCCATCCCTCTCTCTTGTATGCTCCCACTGGAGCTCTGGTTCTCCCTAGCAGCCCTTTAGGGAGGGGGACATCATGTCCCCTGTGTCCCCTCTCCCTACTCCTGGGGGCTGGACTGGGCCCAGAGTGGACCGGGCAGCTCCAGAGACCCCCACCCTGGCGAAGCAGTGCTCCTGTAGCAACAGAATTAGAGAGAAAAAAAAAAGAAAGAGAGAGAGAGAGAGCAGGCAGAGAGAGATAGAGATAGAGAAATAGAGAGATAGAGTGAGAGAGAGAGAGCCCTGGCACTGTTAGATCATGCACTGCAGTGACACAGCACATTCCACCGGCCATCCCCGAGCCACTCCTCTGCCTGGGCTCCTGTTTCCATGGCAACAGCAGCTATGGGGGAGTCAGGGAGGATGTGGGGAGGGGAGGGAAGCTGAGGGGGAAGGGAAAGGGAGAGGGGGCTTTTAGTCCTCCGAAGGAACTGAAGTGCTACGAGCCAAGAAGCTCCTGTATACACTTTAGTGCCTCTTGTAGCCCAATGATAGCATCTCTTGTCCTGAGTCTTATCAGAGGCTAGAACAAACAGTACACTCCTGTCGCCACATTACCCATTACAGCCGTATAGCAATTAAGCTAACACACTGTGTTAACTGTGACTTAGCAACATTGACACACTCTGGCTCTCATCTCCTCTCAGGTCCTCTAAGACACACCCCGGCCCAGTTGTGCACATCAGCGACAACCCCATGGACGAGGGCAAGGTAATACAACAGCACACATGTACACACTCATATTTTATTATAGTGTGTATATACACACACACACACACACACACACACACAGACACACATGCATTAGATGATACAGAACCACTTTTTTACACACACACACATTCACAGCACTTGGAGTGCTGCATATATTGAGTTAGTTTGCTCTGAGTTGACCTTGATCTGGTGTATCCCCTTGTGCAGCTGCTGATTGGCTTTGAGTGTGGCATCGTTGTGCTATGGGACCTGAGGACCAAGAAAGCAGACTACCGCTACAACTACGACGAGGTGAGAGACTACATATGCTGAGCTCCCTGTTCAAGGCTCTTTGTGTGTGTGTGTGTGCGTGCATGCGCGTGTGCATGTGTTTGCAGGTTAATGTGTGTAAGGTCAACCGTGATGCAACTCATGCAGAACAAAGTGTATATGTTTATGTTTGGTGTTTTTTGTGTGTGGGTGTGTGTGTGTGCATGCGTGCGCGCGTCGTCTGTTTGGAACAGATTGTGGCATTCCGCTTGTGCGTGGGAACTGCTGAGTGAGCTTGTGCAGGTGGATCTCTGTTTCTCTCAAAGGGCACATCAAAGCATTGGCATACAGTGTGTGTGTGTGTGTGTGTGTGTGTGTGTGTGTGTGTGTGTGTGCGTGTTTAATGAGCCCTAATTAGCGCCACCTGTGCAGGAGGCGTCGGGCCTCTAGTTAGACTTCTAGTCTCTTCATTACATACAGCCTCACTGCCACAGCAGTCCACTGCACCTTAACTTCACCATGACAAGACTTGCATAATGGCTGCTTTTAGATCTGTAGAAGCTGTGCTTGAAAGGCAAGTCTCTTAATTCTAGATCATTAAAGCTGAACTAATGGTTCAGTGATCATGTTTTAATTGGTTGTAATTATGAGAGATGAGGCTGTAAGAGACTCGGCTCTTTGTGCTTGCATAGACTTTTTCTCTATCCTCAGATTCAGCATTGTAAAATGAAACAAATGCATTGTTTTCCTCTCTGTTATATCAACATTTGTTTAAATGTGCGTGTATATCTCTACACTGCTCAGGCATCCAATTATGCTGTGTGCACAGCATTCTGTCTTTGTTATTTGTAAAAGGCTTTCAGAAAATTGCAGTGCGAACAATAGTGTTAAATTATCTCTGGCGAGGCAGCAGGCAGAGATGTAGTATTTTCTGTGGCATGCCATATTCAAGCTACCTGCTGACAAGGTTGTACCCTTTAATAGGAAAAAATAACACCCACTGGCTGTTTAACATATCTGGTCTTGGCAGGCTTTTCCGCAGTGTGGCAGTGAGGTCCAGACTTGCACGTTTTTATTAATGCCGTCTGACAGCCTAGTCAATGTCCCCCCCCCCACATCTCCCTCCTCCTAACCCTGCAACCCCCCCCCCCCCCCCTGTACGCCCACACCATCCTGGCTGCCTGCTGCATGGCCCCTGCCCTCTGCCACTGGTGACGGGTGTGTTTGTTGTGCCCGCAGGCCATCCACTCGGTCGCCTGGCACCATGAGGGCAAGCAGTTCGTCTGTAGCCACTCAGACGGCACCTTGACCATCTGGAACATCCGCACGCCTGCCAAACCTGCCCAGATCATCACGCCTCACGGTGAACAGACACACATGCAAACAAACACAAGCGCACACACAAACACACAAACACAAATGTGCATGCCTCTCTGAAAAACTTGCCCAATTTAGTCTCACCCAGCCACATGCACAGAGCAGCACAACCCATCTGAATTCAACCAGGAAACAAACTAGCTCATGTCTTGCGCGCAGACATCTTATTTGTGTACACACACAAACATAGTTATCAGTCAAATCTGGACAAATCCCTAAAGGTATCACTCCAGATTATACATTCATTCTGACACACTTGCTCACAAAACATACACACACATTTGTTTGTATACACACTCAATATTCTTACAGACACAACACAAAACACACCACATAGTGTGATATGGGTCTTGCACTCAAAACATGCCACATGACCACATGACACTTGTGGTTAAAGGCCAGGACAACAAAAACAAGGAAGTGAAATCTCTCTCTCTTTCTCTGTTTCTCTCTGTCTTTCTCTCTCTCTTGCTGTCTTTCTTTCTCTGTCTGTCTTTCTCTTTCTCTTTCTCTCTCTCGTTCTTTTTTTCTCTGTCCCCCTCCCCCTCTGCAGGTAAGCAGCCTAAGGATGGCAAGAAGCCAGAGCCCTGCAAGCCTATCCTGAAAGTGGAGTACAAGACCACCAGAGCAGGGTGAGACCACACAGCCACCAGTGTCTCTGTCCCTTGTCCAGTCTCTTGCCTTTGTACTTGCATCGTTTGGCAGTGGCACAAGAGCAGGTTTAGCCTTCGCTACTCTTTTAAAGCAAGTTATGAGAACCACATCCGCAGCTTCTAAGGTCACACCTAACGCCCTCAATTTCACACCCACACTACCAGACTTAGCCAGAGTTTCCGACAGTGGGTGTTCTTATGTTGCTTTAGAGTAGTGTGTTTGTTTACTGTTTACCGTGTTTAGGTGTTTAATATGTCAGTTTGAGCCATGAGCATGGACCAGTGCTACAAAGTTATGAACTTGTTGTGAAGAGAGAAAAAGTTGTGAACCAGTTGTGAAGAGAGAAAAAACATGGTAACTTGCTTTTGAAGAAAGTGGTGCATCACTCTTATTGTCACAGCACTTGTTCTCACCCAGTCCTGTCCACCATAGTGAGAGTTGCACAGACAGTATAGTGGCTGTCACCTGTCAAAATGAATAAGCTTCTCTTTCTCTGTGTCTGTGTGTGTGTGTGTGTGTCTGTGTGTGTGTGTGTCTGTGTGTGTGTGTCTGTCTGTCTGTCTGCACCTACAGGGATCCCTTCATGGTGCTGTGTGGGGGCCTGTCCTATGACACGGTGGGCAGACGTGCCTGTCTGACGGTGATGCATGGCAAGAGCACGGCCGTGCTGGAGATGGACTACCCCATCGTCGACTTTCTCACGCTGTGCGAGACGCCTTATCCCAACGGTGAGACGATACTCCCACTCACAGCTAAGTGCCATCCAAACATAGGAATGAGTCTCAAACCCCTGAAATATCAGTTCTGCACAGTGGCACCAAAGACCATTGAATGCTGACTAAGATAGAGGAACATAATGCATCACAATGGGAGCGAACCTGAATAGTTCCGGTCTGCATAGGTGGGAGTGTCACATAATGTCACAATATAAACTTTTCACTTATCTTCTGTATCAGCATATGAGGGCTCGACTCTGGTCTGCATAAAGGGGGGGACCCCCCTCCCGTGAAAATATTACACAAAACTTAACAAACGTTTGTGCATCTCACTCTGCTTTTACTCTCTCTGGTGACACTCATTGGTTGACTTGGGCAATTTCAGCAATGAAGACACATTTGACCTTTGGCTTTAGCACTAACAACACTGCTTTGCCTGCAGGGATATCACATGGGCAGTCAAAATAGGAATGGTTCACAATTTTTGGTCTACTGCATGTCTTGCATAACTTTTAAATCAAATTTTTCTCATTCCTCATTACATTTGCAAAGGAAGAATGTTCTGCAGTGTTACTCTAGTTCAAGTATGTGAAGGTCATGCGAATAGTTTTGAATCTGAGAAACACTGAGACTTTGCTTAGATAAAATCACACATTCAGCAACCTGACTTGGTTTCCTAACCAATAGACAGAACTTTTTTTTTTTTTTTTTTTTTTTTTTAAAGGTTGTTGTTTTTTTGCTTTATTGTAACAGTGGGATGAAACATGTTGCTTTGCAAGGTGAACAGCCCTTGTGTTGCACATTGTGAGATTGTTTCCCTCACACTAAGTGGTGACTGTGCTCCCTCTGTCTCTTCTCTGGCTCCACAGATTTCCAGGAGCCCTATGCGGTGGTGATCCTGCTGGAGAAAGACTTGGTGGTGATCGACCTGGCGCAGATCGGGTAGGCGAGACACCCCCCAGCCCCACTCCCATGCACCTATTTCATAGTTTTTCTTTACAGTCCTATATTGCTCGTCACCTGTCCTCTCACCCTCTGGTTGTCTGCCGTGTCCAGGTACCCCATCTTTGAGAACCCTTACCCCCTGACCCTGCACGAGTCTCCGGTCACGTGCTGCGAGTACTTTGCTGACTGCCCAGCGGAGCTGATCCCCGCCTTCTACTCCGTAGGCTCCCGACAGAAGAGACAGGGCTTCAGTAAAAAGGTGCAGTGTGGGAGTCCACTCATCACTCATTCACTCCACATCATCATGTAATATCAATATAGTGTCTCAATGCTTGACAGTTGATTGACATACAGAAATGAATTTCTTATCTGTTTTACTACTATTAGTTATAGCTAAACTGTAAAAAATAAAAAGTTGAAAAATTGGTGTAATTGTTGAGTTAAGTAAACATAACTAGCCTTTTTGAAGTACACTGTAAAAAAGAATAAGTAAATCTTACTTGAAAAATTGGTGGAAACTCGTTGCTTCAGTTGATTGAAGTAAACGTAACTAGTCTCTTTCAGTTTATGTTTAACTTAAGAGAGACTAGTTATGTTTGCTTAAATCGTTTCAATCGCTCCAATCTTTCAAGTAAGCTTTACTTATTCTTTTTTTAACATTTAAGAGCGCCCTATGTATAGGGATGAAATATTATAATGGAATGCATTTCATATTATAAAGTATATATGTTATCCCTAGTTCTAACATTGGGTACACATTGTACAGATTTTATTTCATGGCATTAAGCCTTAAGGTAAGAAGAGTCACAGTTCTAAATGCAATTTACAGTTTTGAGATAATCTTTGTCCTTTGTGTACAAGAGCGGTTTGAAAAGGTTTTTTGATCAAAGCAATCTAATGGCCCTCTCCTACCTACAGTTCAGCTTAATCCCATTTGAAAGGGAGATTTAGTCCCGGATTTACCTTTAATCCTCATCCTGCGAATATGTGCAATTTTTTAGTGGTGTAAGAGGGGGAGAGAGAGAGAGAGAGAGAGAGAAGGCTGAAAGTGTCTACTCTGCTCTCTTTCACTCTGTGGTGTATTTAAACATTGGAGTATTTGAATTAGTTTGACTTGTCATAGTAAACTGGGGTCAGGCGGTTGAGTTTCTAAGAAATAGAGATAGTGTTTCGGAGTGGAGTGTTTATTTGTGCTCACTCATTCTACCAAGCCTGCTCAGGTGTGAGCGGGCAGGGCATCTGGGCGTGCTGTGTTCGACCTCACACCTCACCTGACCTGCGCCTGAGGTGTTACTCTCCTCCCTCAGGGGTGCCCCTGAGGCCCCCCCCCTTAGATTCCTGAAGGCAGAGGAGTGTTATGGGAAGATCAGGAATGGCACATTAGTCAGTCTCACTTAAGATATCCCCAAAGAGGGGAATTTATGTTTTTTAATTTTTCTCTCCATAGGAATGGCCCGTAAGTGGTGGCAACTGGGGCCAAGGGACACAGAGCTACCCAGAAATCATCATCACAGGGTGAGCAGGCAGCTGTGGCAAATTATTTTACTGGTCTTTAAATGTGGAAAACAATTATGCTACCATAATGGAGACTAAAATTGTTAAAGTATTATAATGACACTGAGAAAATTGTAGAATTCACTTGCATGTAAGTCTGTGGCCTTCACATGGTTTATAGAACTTGTTTTTTGGCATTTATTGTAATATAAAACTATGGGGGTATGCAGAACCAATTTTGTTTTTACCTGCCACCTGGGATCTGTATTTTCTCTCATCTTCTGCCACCATGAACCAGGTGCTGGTTCTAGGCTGGGGCTTATGCCAGTTCAGTGTTTGTGCTACCCACCGATTATCCAAGAACCAGCTTGTTTTTCCACTGACTGAGAGCCAGAGTAGGGCTACGTTGTTAAATCACTGCACACGCCTCTGTTGTCCTAGCAACGTCAAAATGAACTACTGCTCATCTATAGCTGAAAAAAGTAACATTAACGGTGGGCTGAGCTCCATAGATGGCAGAAATACAGTTGGTTTGCCCTTTTTTCCCCAATTGTTTTTACAAAGTTAGCGAGAAGTTGTACCTCTACAATCTAAAAATCTTGTTGTTACCTAAGAATATGCATACTGTGAAATGGAAGGCGTTTATCTGCTAACTAAAGATAAGCTAAGCTAACTCACAGCACCTAATGTTGCTTGTTCTTGTTTCTGGACCAACCTTAAGTTGGTGCCGAGTTGGAACCTGTTTTCCAGAGAGAGAGCCAGGTTTATTTTTGTGGAAATCTAACTATCAAACTAGCTCAAAACTGTACTTATTAGTTATTCCTACCTTAAGTCTGGGGATGAAAAGCTTGTTATGATTATAGTAATGGTTATTCTGAAGTTGTCAGGGAGGACATGTGGCTTGCTCATGTTTCTCAGTATCACCGTTCAAACAGTGGGCCACTTGTCGCCCTTAGCAACACAAAGAAATGACTGATGGCAAAATGCTATCCCCATCACAGGGAGCTTATTATAGATACTCAATAGAATCTGTCAGCAGCAGCAGTTGTAACAGTAGATTACAGCTGTCCTGAGCGTTGGCAGTGTACTATAGTGCCTCTCAACTTTCCCTGTACTGCTGTAATAGAGGCTCCAGCAGGGTGTTGGACCCTACTAACTCCCCTGTCCGTCTCTCTCTCTCTCACGCTCTTGCTCTCACTCCACCACAGACATGCTGATGGGTCCATCAAGTTCTGGGATGCCTCAGCAAGTAAGTGTGACCGTCTTTAAAGGAATCTGTGATTCTAACACAATACACTTTGCAGCCCTCCAGGTGTCCATTCCTAAGTGTGTGTATGTGCTGGAAAAAAGACACACAAGTCTCTGGCTCTGTCAATAGTACTGTGGCTTGGACTGAACCATAAACAATTCCATCCAATTCAAATTATGCTTTACTAGTGCATTACTAGTGCATTACTAGTCAGTAATTTGAATAGCCAGATTTCAATTTGACTGGCTATCGAGTTGGGATGTCAACAACATTTCGTCAGAATTGTAGATTGCGTTCTTAAATCCTCTGTCTGTACATTCGTATTATACATATAAAACAGCAGTCATTCTGAGTTACCCCCTTCTGTCTGTTGTAGCTATGTTGCAGGTGCTGTACAAACTGAAGACGGCCAAAGTGTTTGAGAAGTCACGCAACAAGGAGGACAAGCCGAGCACAGACATCGTGGATGAGGACCCCTTCGCCATCCAGATCATGTCTTGGTGCCCAGAGAGTCGCATGCTGTGTGTGGCGGGAGTCTCTGCCCATATCATCATATACCGCTTTAGCAAGCAGGAGGTTACCACTGAAGTGGTGCAGGTGTGTGTGTGTGTGTGTGTGTGTGTGTGTGTGTGCGTGTGCGCGCGCATTCTACTACAACTCTTGTGGTCCACCTTAAATGTCTATATACATACTTAAGTGTCCAGTCTATAATCACGTTACCATTTGAAGGCTAAAGGTCAGTGCATTAAGAATTCTGCATCAAATGAGTCTGATGAGATTTTTTTTTCGCTGAAATTAAATTCGTTGTTAGTGTGGAAGGGCTTATATGACGACATATATTTTATCACCTGTGTTATTTCTTGTGAAAATCCTCACTTGGTGTGAACCAACCTTTAGATGACTGTTAGCCAGTTTCTTTTCAGTGATAAAGGTCATTTTGAAGGTCCTTCCAAGGATCCTTAAAGTGAAAATGTGTTTCTGCGTTGTCCAGCTCCTGGAGGTGCGCATGCCGTGCGAGCTGAACGAGGTGGACTCTCCGGAGGCGGCAGGCGAGCAGACCCCGGCCGTGTCCACGCCAGGGGCCACCACCAGCCCCCAGTCAGCCCTGCCCCCTGCGCAGACACACCCGTCCACCAGCAGCAACTCCTCTGACGGCCCCCGAGATAACGTGCCCTGCCTCAAGTAGGTCCATCGCTGTTGGTTATACGGCTCCTTGACCAGCATGTCTTACATTCAGCATTCTCTGTGTTCTCCACTCCATTATTTATTTAGGCCCCGCTGGACACAGAGAATCCAAGCACTCAGACGTGCACACACACACACACACACACACACACACACACACACACACACACACACTGTATCAATGTGGTACACTTCACACTCAAAGATGCACAAAAATAGTTACTTCTCACTATTTAATAATGCCTCTCAGTTTCATGTTACAGGCACCTTTATAGAAGCCTTATGATAATCCCTAAATCCTAACCACCATATGTCATGAATTTATTTATCTGTTTTATTTTTTCTCCCTATTCCTCTGTGAATTTCCTCACCATTTCCTCTGTCTGCCTGCAGGGTGCGCTGTTCCCCCCTCAGGCAGTCCCCAGGCTACCAGGTGGACCTGGTGGTGCAGCTGCTGTGGGTCAGTGGGGAGCCTCCCCAACAGATCACCAGCCTCGCCCTCAATTCTGCCTATGGCCTGTAAGATCTTACTGCTAGACTCAGACACACACACACACACACACACACACACACACACACATTCAGTTGTAGTAGATGCATTTTAAAGGCCATATAAGGCTTCCTTCTTTTCAGAGCGCAGAACTGAAACACATGGAGTACATATAAAGTTTCCTGCAAAAAAAAATAAAAAATAGTCAGCTTGTCTGTGTGGAATAAACTATGACTATGAATAATGAATGTTTCAAACCTAAAACAGAAACCCACAAGATAAGCTTGCCTGTCCTCACATACTGATATTTGTGTTTAGGGTTGTTTTCGGTAACTCCAATGGGCTGGCCGTGGTGGACTACTTCCAGAAGACCCTCCTGATGAACATAGGTGTGCAGGAGCTGTATGGCTCAGCTGACCCCTTCCAGAAGCAGCCACGTTCCCCACGCAAGGCCCGCCAGCCATCGGGAGGTGAGTGCAACTCCGGAGCAGACTCAGTCAGGATTCAGTAAGAATTTAGGCTCTCTGCACACTGGCTCTGACAAAGTGCGGAGCACTGCTCCTCTGAATCTACTGCATTGTTTTCAATACAACCCCACACATCAGCGTCAAACTCTGCCGCCACCTATTGATTTAAATTGATGTCTGTTTTGTTGAGGCCATTCAAGAGAATACATTGGTGATTCCACAGACTACTATGCTATGTTCGCTGCATGCCATGCGCCGCTGGTGTGTGGGGACTAGTGAAATTGTCGAGAATTCGAAAATTCGCAACGATGTCAGAGCCAGTGTGTGGAGGTTCTTACATTAATAACTCTCAGCCATCAGAGGGATTTCTCTAGGGTTTTAAGAGGCCAGACCACTAGATAGACCTGAGGCAGCTAACTGCTAACATAAAATATTCAGAGAATTTTTAACATCACAGATCTAGTCATACTTTTTACTTTTAATTCTACATATTGTCTTCTTCATATTACAGAAAATATGATTTTAATTTTCATTAAGAGGAAATGAAAAAGTCAAGATGATGTAGATTTATTGTCATAGGATGCTAGAAATTTCAGAAGATTCTTCCTCTTGTGCTGTTCACCTCACACCTTTCCCAAACTAGCACATACCTTAGCTTGTGCTTTACACTCCTGTTTGTATCCACAGTCATCTGTGATCTGTGTCTTTTTTTGCTCTGTCCACACACACACACACACACAGACAGACACAAACACACACGCATACACACACACACACACACTCACACACACTCTCACTCACTCACTCACTCACTCATCTGTTTTGAGTCACCACTCTGTTGTTACTGTAGCCACAATGGGCCAGTGCTGGATTTAGTTTTATAAGGCGTCTCTCTGGTTAACACAATATTCTTTTGACTTGCACTACTTACAAAAATATCATGGCAGAGATGGTAACAGTGTTGCTCTAACTATAATGGTGATATACTGTATATCTGCCAAACTATTGACTCTGATGTTGGGTGTGAATACGAGTCTATTGAGGATGTGATGCTATGCATCATTCTCACATTAGACTGTGGAGTAGCTAAATGTTAGAGAGACCAACAAAAGTTAAATACCTGCATAGCATCAAGCCCATGTACTGAATCCAGCTCCTTGGCTCTGCGGGTGTCCATGGTGATGATGTTGTTGCTATGGTTTCCTGTGGTTTCTTTTTGTTATGATTCTGTCTGACTGTTGGTCTCTCTTTGCGGGCCCGTTTAAGACGTTCCGCCTGTGAGGTCTTGCATGTCCAGCCTCTCTAGCTTTTATTCTCAGTCTGTGAAAAAACTGCGCACCTCATACTTCAGTAAGTCACACCTGTCTCTGTTCATCACCCCCTTTTTTCTCTTCCCTATTTCTTCTGGTCCTTCCATCACTTTCTCCCTTTCCCTTCATCCCTCTCTCCATGCATGTGCTTCAGTTGGTCTTTTAGTTCTAGCTGCTGTTATACGTGTGTTTTTAAATGGCTTTATTTTCATGTAATGTTATGTACACAAATGCACACAATAAGAATGCCTTCACACAAACACACTCAGGTGTTAGGTGTGCACACACAACCTTGGATACACATATTCATACACGCATATATATATATATACATATATATATATATATATATATATATATATATATACAAAGCTATACACATAGCTGTATTGTACATGCATGCATACATACATATAACCTAAAAAACTGTAAATCTAGAGTACCAGGTATCCATTCACTACAGCACATATTCTTAACCACATACACTAACAGAAGTGGACACACACACATAACCCATATGATACATGTCTATAAATGATGTGAGAGATTATTGTTGTTAACTGAGGCCATGTAGAAGCAGCTAACTCTCTAGAGCACACTACCGACTATGAGTCCAGTCTGTGTGAATGTAAAAGCCTGTGCATTGGTTCTGTTGCCTTGTGTGTGTGTGTGTGTGTGTGTGTGTGTGTGTGTGTGTTTTTCAGTGTCGGGCCGTCAGCTTTATTGAGTGTTTTAATTGTGTGGCCCGGTACCAAGTATCGAGCCTCTGCACTGATGTGTCTGATAGCTGACACACTATAAAAAGGAGATAATGAGGGCCTAGAATGGAAGAGAGGATCTGTCTGCTCGGTGTGTGGGAGGCTATCCCACGCCTGCAGCCTCAGAGAGCAAATGTGTGTGTGTGTGTGTGTGTGAGTGTGAGGAAGAGAGTGTATGAGTCTGTTTAGAGATTAAGAAAGATGGGAGGTTCCCAGAGGCACTCAGCGGTACCCAGACTCTGAACTCTAAATCTAAATGAGAAAGCCCTATTAAGGGCAGCTTTCCCCCAGGTGCTTGTGTGTGAGTGTGTACGTGTGTGTGTGTGTGTGTGTGTGTGTGTGTGTGTGTGTGATTCTGTGTGCCTCTAGCATCAGTAAGATAGTGACAACAGGGGGACCTCAGTGTGTGTAATAAGCGCTAATGTGAGTCTATGTGTGTGTGTCTTAGTGTGTGTTTGCACTTAGCCCCCAGCATTAGTAAGAGAATGTAGTAGAGAATATAAGAAGGACTCAACTCTAATACACCTGTGTGTGTGTGCATGCGCAATTATGTGTGAGCGTGCACCTGTCTGTGTGAGCATGTGTGTTTTATATCTATTTTTTTCCTCCCTAATGTCCGTGTGTGTGTGTGTGTGCTTGACAGGTCTCTGTGATGCTAATGATGGCTCCAATGCCTCAGAGGATCGCTGCAAATCCCCCACCTCAGGTAAAAAAAAAAAAAAAACATAATAGTTTTACACCTTAAAAGTGTGTGATGTCCTCTGTGAGATGCATGCAGTCACTCATTCACAACCCACACTGTATTAAAACAACACTAGTATGTATACTAAGTTAAATGTGCTGAAAGCTCTCAAGAGGAAAGACACCTTGATGTTCCTTGATGCCAATTTCCATGCTTTACTGAGAAACACTGATTGATTGACCTCCTTGACTGACTTTGACTCTGACTTTGACGATTGACTGACTCCCGATTGGCTGATGAGGTTTGTTGCCCGACTTCTGATTTGCTGATGCCTGTGTCACTCGTTCTCTGCCAACACACAGGCTCTGGCTCCCCGTGCAATTCTGACGAGGAGAACAAGCACCAGAATTTCATAGATAAGAGTATGGTATTGTTTTGAACGCTTCTAGTATTTCATTTTTACCCATGAGAATGGACAAGGTGTGACTCAGTTCCTTATGTGTTGTGTTTTGGGTTTTTTTTGTTTTGTTTTGTTTGGAACCATTTCTCCAGTGAAGTCCAAAAGCAGACGCTTTTCCAAGACGGTAGCCAATGACTTCGGTACTGTAACGTCGGTGCAGACGATCTGTCTCCTTAATGCTCTTTCTCTGCCTCTCTTATTCTCTCCCCTGATTGCTGTACTAATCAAATGGGAATCTCTGCTGTACTAACTAGACTGATTCTAAATTAATATATTGATTTGGATTATGCACAAATACAGTCACACACACAAACACATACACACACATTTATATATACATATTGTACATATACTTACATATATAGTGTACATATACATTATACATGTGTGCAGCAAACAACCCCCCCCAAGCAAACACACTCAAACACACACAAACAAACCGGCATGTGTTCCCAGACACACACACAGCTCGCATCACTGTAACCCAATTCAGGTGATGAATGAATGACGGGCATGAATCTGAATATGAGACACTACTGCCTGGAGCCCCGCCCTGCCTCACCTTGCCTCGCCCTGACTTCCTGTTGACCTGCTTTTGACTTCCTTGTCAGGTGCATGGATGCCTCTGCCTCAGGATGTTCTGTCTGAAATTGCTTCGGGTGATTGTAATGAGAAGGGGATTGTGGGATTGTGGGGGCTTTAACATCATTAATCAATCTCGGCACAGAGTCCATTTTTTCTTTTTTTTTTTGTCTCTTTTTTTAACCCCCTTGTGTCTTTGTTTACTCACCGACTGTTTGTGTGCAGACTGTAATAATCCTGTTTCGTGCTGCAGGCCTCTCCGCTTCCATACTGGAACCTCATTTGAATTTCCACTTACAGTAGATGAGATTAGTGCTGTTTTCTTCTGAAGGCGATCCCATCTCAGTAAACTCCCCCTCGCTGTCCTGAAATTTAATCTCCTGGGGAAGTAAATTTAGTTAACCTGCATAAATTGGGCTGACTTGATATCACCTGGACATTTATGAGATTTTTATCTCTCCCTCTCTAAGTCATATAGTGCTTCTAAATCTACCGCTACCAATAGCAGGAAAGTGCTTGGCTATAATAATGGAAAGATACATAATGGTTGTCTGTTAACGGCGCCCGTACCTGAAAGGGGGAGCACCCTAGCGGGAAGATGGGGGCAAGTTGGAAATTGACGGGGGTTAAGTGGGAAGCAGCCCTGTGTGCAGGTCTGATTGATTGGCCATATGCCCGGGTCTCCACACCATCTGCCTTGAAGAGAGTTCTGCTTGTCCTCTGCCTGCCCTGTCACACCCAAACAAAGGCTCCTGAGTGGCCAGACTCGCTGACAATCAAATGAATGGCTAATGGTGATTAAGATCACAGCCAATCAAATGCAGGATGGGGTGGTAGTTTGGCTCTATGGGATATTCCTTCAGGAGGGAATGAGTTCTTGCCTTATCTGATTTTATGTGATTCATATAATTTCCACTGATCTGATTTGAATTAAAGCTGCAGTTCACGACTTTATTATGATAATAAAAAAAATAATTTAAAATGGTTTTATTAATTAAAAGTAGCAAGTGAAAGTAGGCTACAGCACTGAAGGGTATACCGTTATATTAAAAAAAGGTTGTGAACTGTGGTAAATCTAGTCTGCCTTTCTAATGAACTCACTTAGTTTCTCTTACAGAAAGACTAACCCGGTCCCATGTTACAGGCAGTGTCACTGATCAATGTGTCTGGTAGTTCTTTTCTCTCTCAGAGTTCACCTGTGCTCTTGACTAGTCCTTTTGGTCCACTGACTCTCTCTAGTCCTTTGTTCTTATTTCTCTGTGTTCAATCCTGTCTCCAACATCTCCCTTGATGGCCTCTTTTAGACCGATCATCTCTAACAAAGTGTTTTCGGGTTTTTCCATGCCGATTCTGTTTCCCTCAGAAATCATCCCGAAAATGAGTGCCGCCGACTGCTGCCTTTTAACACCAGATCAGCTCTCTCTCTCTCTCTCTTTCCGTAGCTAATTCCCTGATTTCTCCTGAACCGACCCTCAGTATTTGTGTGTGTTAAAACAAGGAATGTTTCTCTTTTCCAGCGAAGATGTCACGGAAACTAGGCCCGATCTCCGATCAGAAACAGGACTCTGGTAAGCCAGGCGTGCGATTTGGGCCTAAGCTTTTGTTGCTTTGTTCCTGTTAGTTTGTAGGTGGAGATTTACTTCCTTTACAGGTGCAGATCCACTAGACTGGTTGTGTGTATTTGTGCTTCTGTCTAGGTTGTGTGTGTGTGTGTGTGTCTGTGTCTTAGATGCAGTGTATGTGCAATGCTGATGCTCTATTTGTTCAACAGTGTTTGTTCAGAAATCATGAGTGTATAATTACTTGCTCTGCATTACTGTGTGTGTGTGTGTATGTGTGTGTGTGTGTGGGGGCGGGCAGCAGCAGTGGACCTCTTTCACAGGCAGCGCTCACAACCCAAGAAGCGTGTCTGTTGTACAAAATCAGCTGTCATGGCCACTGGGAGGCCTTTAGTGAGCCTAGTCGTCCGGACCCCATCAGCTCCTGACCTCAGTGAGTGGCCCACCCAGCATGGCTACCATCGGCTGGGTTGGAGAGCTGGGCCTAACCCTCCCCTCCTTTCTTATTCCCCCTAGCCTGGGAATCTGGAGACAACAACAAACAAACCCTCCCATCCCCCCTAACATCCTCCCTCTAGACTGGAAGCATTGTGTGGGTTTCGGCTGGTTTGAGAGACTAACACTCCCTACCCTCAATCCCTTTGCCTGGAAACACCGTGGCTTTTTCCTTAGTCAGGGCTCTGGAGGCGTGCGTTTGAAACGTTTTGTCGTACCTTGGACTAACTGGGCATCCTGTACTGATGGGAGTAAAACACGTTGTGTGTGTGTGTGTATGTGTATGTGTGTGAGAGAGAGAGAGGACAAGAGAGAGAGTGCTCTTTTCTGGCCTGCTGTGTGACTGTTGGGAAGGGTGTGATTTAAAAGCAATCTAGGTAGGCTGGCCAGTTTCACAACCTTCCACCCGTTGGCCCGGTGCTGAACACTGGAGGTGCCCTTCAGCTCCTCTGCACTGTGGGGTCTGGGAGCAGTTTACACTGACAATGATCGATGGGCATGATGGTCTCCTCATTAAGAGTGAGATTAGAGTGCATGTCGGCAACACCAAGCGTCACGGTGCACTGAGAGGACAGTCACTGTGTGTGTGTGTGTGTGTGTGTGTTTTCAGAGGTTTCTGTGGTTCTTTGATAATGGTGTGATGGTGTTGTGGATAATGTGTGTGTTTTTGCTTTGGTTACTAAAACCCTTTGGTGTGTCTTCTTTGAAAGAGCCTTCCATGCATATCTCCCTTTTAAGTCTGAGTTCTTTAGATATAAGATACACCAAGAGGTTGGGTCAAATATGAATTTCTGAAATATTAAAAACATGTTATGTAGTTATACTGTGAAAATTCTGATTTGGTTAGCTCTGTACAGAGGGTGATGTAAACAACCAACTGATATCTGAAATATGGGTGGAAGGCCTTGAAAAAGTAGATCCTGTTTTGAGGATTTGTGTTTTTCTGAAGTCTGAGATATTCTACAATGGAGATGCCACTAACTAATGGACTTTTATCTACTTTGACTTGTGTGACACCGTGTCTAATATTCCTCTCCTCACCTTCAACAGCAGGGAGATCTGAGGGTAGTTAATTACCTGGGAACATGCATCTGTCTCTGGCTGGCTTGTCTCATTCTCACACACACATTTCATCTGAATTACACAGGCATAATCACACACACACACACACACACACACACACACACACACACACACATGATGGATCTGTTGCTAAGGAAACTATAGTCTTTGAACTGACATGAACTCCAACAAAATCTTACATAAACGGATATAAACTTCTGTACATATTTGGCAATCTTGAGGACACCACAGTCCACAGTCTATCTGCATCTAACCAAACACATGGGCCTTAGACACACAAACACACCCTCCTTGTGGCATGTGCTTGCAGATGCAAGGACAGTATAAACAGTATCACACAAACACACACACACACACACAAGCAAATGCATGTGCACGTGGATGTAATGAATTACAGTCACCACACTAATACATAGTGCAGCACATTACACACACTCAAACAGTAGAATGTTATTAAGCATACACACTCACACACTCCTCTCTCCCACCTGTGTGTGTGTGTGTGTCTGTGTGCGCATGCGCAGATACAAAGGACAGCTCGTTCAGCCGCTCGCGCAGCTCCAGCGTGACGAGCCTGGATCGGGAGGCGCGGGAGGTCATCTCCTCCTTCCACTTCAGTGAGACCATGAGCCGGAAGGGCGAAGCCACGCCGGGGCCCTGCCTGTGGGTGGGCACCTCGCAGGGCAGCATGCTGGTGCTGCCTCTCACCGTGCCTGCCAGCAGCGAGCTGCGCATGCAGCAAGCGCCTGCCGTGTCCTTTGGAGGTGGGTATCCCACTCCGTGTTACGTGGGAATGGAGGTAGTTAAACAGTGTGTGTGTATGTATGTTATTGCCCTTAACTGTCTTTATCTTTGTGTCGCTCTTTTTGTCTCTCTCCATCTCTGCCTCTCTATCTCTCTCTTCCTTTCTTTCTCCCTTTTTCCCTCCCTGAGTCTGAGTCCTTATTTAATCTCCTCTTCCTCACTTTCTCCCCTCTCTAACCCTTGTTCTCCCCTCATTCCTCTGTTTATTCCCTTCATCCCTCTCCCCCGATCCGTAGGAGCTGTGACGCGCCTAAAGGGCGGGGTCCTCACCATGGCCATGCTCGACTCGGCCGGCGCCCCTCTCCTGCCCCCGTACGAGGTCTGGTACGACCCCAATCTGCCAGATGAGCGCGAGGAGAAGGATCGCTGGAAGCGGCGCCGGCCCGCCTCGCCCCCCTCCGGCAGCCAGGAGGGGGCAACGGAGACCCACTACGCCGTGCTCTGCTCGGAGAAGCAGGCCGAGGTGGTCGCGCTGCCCGCGCAGACCAGTGTCTTCAAACACAACATCACCGAGGCCTCGTTTGTGCTGCGTGCCGACGTGGTGCAGATGTCTGCTGGCTGCTGCATCACCTGCTTCTGTGCCAACGGGCACATCATGGCCCTTAGGTAATTGAGCCATGCATGCCGACATGTCCTGTAATCTGTCCGTCATTCTTTAACATATTGCAGACTAGATCGTGATGGATGACTCACTCATCTCGAGTGAGTCTCTGTGGCTGGTCATCCCTTTTCTGTTATTCATATTTTGTCTACTGGAAGATTTTAGCAGAAGTTTCATTGGTTCAGCTGGGTTTCATTGGTTCAGCTTGGTGGTACAGTGGTACTATAGTCAGCTGCTGTAGTTTTAAAAGAGGGTAAAGAGAGCGGAGCGAGAGACACAAACATTTGTTAAGTCACGTGTTCTATTTTTGCAAGGGGTCCCCCGTTATGCAGACCAGAGTGCCAGAGAGCCCTCATATGCTGATACAGAAGATCATTGAAAAGTTTATATTGTGACATTATGTGACACTCCCACCTATGCAGACTGGAACTATTCACGTTTGCTTCCATTGTAACATATTATGTTGCTCTATCTTGGTCAGTATTCACTGATCGTTTGTTTTAACAATGCAGCAGCAGAACAGCTGGAAATCTATGCAAATTAATTTTATGTCTGTCTTTCTCTCTTTTTAAAAAATGTCCTCCCAGTCTGCCAAGCTTGCGACCTCTGTTGGATGTGAACTACCTGCCTCTAACAGACATGCGCATTGCCAGAACCTTCTGTTTTTCCAACCTGGGCCAGGCCCTGTACCTCACCTCCCCCACCGAGATCCAGCGCCTCACCTACAGCCAGGAGACCTGTGACAACCTACAGGTGTGTGTGTGTGTTTATCTGTGTGTCTGTGTGTGTAGAAGTACAAGTGTGTTTGGAATTACTAGTGTGCAGAAGAAGTTGAACAGAAGCAAATGTTTGAGGTGAACATGTTTTCTTTGAATTTGTTAACTTTGTAAATACTCCAAATTGTTTCAGTGTCCATGACTGCTTACAGAGAACAGATCTCCACAGATGGAAAAACAAAGCAATCCAAGCCAGACAAAGCAAACTAAACAGTTTGCAAATGGTTAAAAACAGCAGCCTTTGTTTGCAAATTTGAACACGCCTTGTTTTTATGGATGGGTGGTGTGTGTGCATTAATGTTTTTACAGCACCATATTTAAGCACATTAAAGTGATGGTCAGCGTCTGTGTGTGTGTGTATAGGAGATGCTGTGTGAGCTCTTCACTCCTGTGGAGACTCCAGAGGCGCCTAACAGAGGCTTCTTCAAGGGTCTGTTTGGAGGTGGTGCTCAGTCTCTGGACAGAGAGGACCTCTGTGAGTAGCCCCCCCCCCCTCAGATTACTTCAGTTCAACCAACACTATACCACTCTTCACACTGGCTTCAGATATACCACCCTCCTTCTCCACACCATCCTCCATGTCATTCATTTAGCTGTGTCTAATGCAAGCCTGAGAGCAAGCCTATGCACAGTGAGCCAATAGACACTTGTGATGACTGGACTAAGGCAGAGCTCTCTTTAATTGATGGACAGAACAGTGCAAACAGGCATCCATGTTGTCCTGGCATGTACATAAACAAGTCCAACTTGTTTTCCCCGCTGCAAGAAAATCAGCTGATTTACATCAACTGGAACATTAAGCTTGTAAGTTAGTTTATAGAGGTATGTGAATTAACACTGGCCAGTAGGAAAGGCACACATTTACTTATATCCTGCCATTTGTATTAGGCATAGAGTGATTTCACTGCATATTTCTTTTACACCGAGAAACTGTATGCATGTGACAATAAACTTTCCTTGTGTGTGTCTACCTGAAAATTTATATCACCTTTTGTGCATGAAAATACATATAATGTCTGAGACCATGTCCCTTAAACAGGAAGCTCGCTGTGTGCCCTGTAGGTCTAGGTGTGTTTATGTGGTTACGGTATGAGCTTTAAATTCTTGAGGTCTGAAACATTTGTTTGTTGTCTGCATGTGACAGTTGGGGAGACGGCTGCTGGTAAGGCCTCGCGGAGCCTGGCTCAACACATCCCCGGGCCCGGGGGCATGGAAGGCATGAAGGGGGCGGCGTCGGGCGTGGTGGGCGAGCTGGCACGCACCCGCATGGCGCTGGACGAGAGAGGGCAGAAGCTGGGCGAGCTAGAGGAACGGACAGCCGCCATGATGGCCAGCGCCGACTCCTTCTCCAAACACGCCCACGACGTGAGTCAGTCGCCTGGGACTGCTTCCTGACACAACTCTTTTTTTTTTTTCTTCCTCCATCAATAGGTTTGGGAATTGATAGGATTTTATTAATATCAGTGCCATTGTCGATTCTGCTTATCGGTCCAGTTCTTTATCAGTCATCATTTCCTTACTGTTTAGAAGGTATTCAGCACAGGTTTTCAGTATCACCACACTGCAGTAGTATAACCCGTACCACTAAGGTGACAACAGCATCTTATTAGAATGAGGGAAACCTGTGTAGAGCTGTGTTATCCATTTCAATTTTGTATTTGAAAGAGCCATTGACAATGGACTGGAAAGCATGTTAGCATTGATAAGAGGAGTTGATAATACCAGAGGGATACAGTACTAGTGAATTGAAGCATTTGATTCTCGAACTCTATCTGATTACCTGTTCTCGATTCCCACCCCTATCCATCAATTAACGAGAATAACGAAAGTTTTCTTCATCATAGTTTACTCTACTCTGCCAGTGTATTTGATTCACTTTCCTACACATCTTTATACATACACATACACATCTCTGCAGTGCTGTGAAAAAGCCCTAGCTCTAGGAGATTCACATTGCACTTCTGCAGAGCATTATAAGCTCCTCAGAGCAAGGACACCACAGCATCTCAGCTCAGCCTGTGAATAGCAGATAGATTTTATCTCTGTTGCAGCATGCATACTTTGTAACTCTTTCTTACCAGTTTTCTCTGTGTTTCTCTGTGTTTAACCCCATCCATCACAGATGATGTTGAAGTACAAAGATAAGAAGTGGTACCAGCTCTGATGCCAGCACCAGGGGGCCGATGTGGCTGAAGACCCCCTCTCTCCTCCTCTTTTTTTTCCATTCTCTCTCTCTCTCTCTTTTGCTCTCTTTCCATTCTCCTCCAGCCCTCCTCTCCTTCCTCCCTCCCTCCCTCTCTTTGTCTCTCTCTCTCCCCCTCCCTCTCAGAGGGAGGGCCCTCTCTCTCTCTCTCTCACTCCAGGAGGGTTGACTGATTGACAGACTGCCACTTCTTTTTTTCGGAGCACAAAATTCACCCCGTTTGACCTTGGTCCTCCGAGGAGAGCCAAACGCGCCAGAGGGACGGCAACCTTTCCCCTGCCTCTCCACAAATGATCTCTGACCCCCCACCCCCCACCCCACCGACCCTCTGAGCACTGAGGAGAAGGAGAGAGGGAGGATGAGGATAGAGGAGACTATGAACGGAGAGGAGGACAAGGCGAGGAGACTTGGAACAGCCTTTGTGTGTCTTGTTCACATTAGCCACGCTGACATAATACTACTATCCTACTACTACTACTGCTGTTAAGGAGAGAGGGGAAGAAAAGTTATAGAAGGACATCTGAAAGACATCTCATGCCTCCTTCCTCTGGGGGAAATGCCAGAAGTAGATGAGGCCAAGGAATGCTGGGTGTTGTAGGCCTAGTTCCAGACACTGGGAAGGGGGAAATGGGAAGAGCACGACAGGCAGGGCATGATGGGACTTCTCCTTGTCTTTTCCACATCCAGTGATTTCAATCGCTTATCTGCTGTGCATTTTCTATGTTCGCTCACCCACCCCACCCTCTCACCTGTGTCCCTCTCACGCCCCCCCCCCCCCCCTCCCACATCTCCTATACCCCAACTCTCATGGTATTTTGTTTTTTCATGGGAAAAAAGCCAGATTGTCTTATTTAGATATGACGCTGATCACGAAGAAGTAGTTAAATGATAGTCATGACTGTGATGGTGATGATGATGTTGTTGATGATGATGAATAATGACATAATGCCACTGGTAGTTTGCTGTAGGGAACACATATCCTGTGCTGGTATCACCCTAGATTCAGGCTGTGGATGTTAGCAGAAAAAAGCTGAGCTGGTTTCGAGTCCCATGCAGACTCTGGTTGTTACAGCATGATGGGGTTGGCTGGGAACTTATAAAAAACCTTAATATGGAGTTGGAATGTTTTTCCTTACACCGGTATCACAAGCATCATACACACACACACATATGAAATACACACATTTCATGTATACTCACAAAAATGCAAGTGCATCCATTCACACACATGCAAATATACACATTAGTATTATACTCACAGACATACACACACACACACACACATCCGCATATACACACATTGTCTCTCCTCACCTGTGTTGTGGGGACGCTGAATGCACTCTACTACTGATGATGACCCATCTGGTGAAGAATCTGGACAGATGTATTTCATAAAGTCTGTAGATTGAAGTGGACAGTCATGTGAAGATGCTGCCTCAAGCTGGGAGGTCCGAGCAGATGAAACAGCAACCTGTTTAGATGGAGAAGTCGTACATGCACCAGAGACACGCTGCAGCCGCAAGTTCTGTGTGTGTGTGTGTGTAAGAAAGAGAGAGAGAGAGAGTGATGTCACCTTTTTGCCATCTTTTCTCTTTTTCTTTTACATGTCCGTGATGAGGCATGTCAGGCCATTTGCCTGCCTGTGCACTTCCTTGCAAAAAAGTATCTCTGTCCTGCTGAACACTACGTCTGTGTGTTTGTGTGTGTGTGTGTGTGCGTGCGTGCGCGCAGGTGATGCCACAACATTCTCTTCACATCATTGCCTTGAAGGCCTCCATCTTCTGCTGAAGAGTTTTGTGTTAGTCTCGTTTCCCTAGTTTGGCTTCATCACGGTAGATCGAATGACTGAAAAGACGCGTGTGTCTCTCCCCCAGAGTTTGATTGATTTGGGTGTTTGTGATCTGAGTCACCTCAGCCATGACCCAACTCTTATCTTTCCCAATCCTGCTGAAGCCCCACACTCAGCCCCTCTCTGTATTGTGCTTGGCATGCTAATATGCTAACCCTTCTCTGCCCGGATGTATGTATTCTTTAGAAAGTACATATATGCAGGAATACTTGTTGGTTTGCATATATTTATACAAAGTACAGAGATACAGTATATTTTAAGGGATGTATTTCCTGAATGGTGTTTTTTTTGTTGTCTTTATAATCAGTGTGTTTACTTTTGATTGCTTTGTTTAAAATACATGATTTAGATTTTTGGCTACATTCTCTTTTATTTAATTTATGAAGCGCAAGAGGTTGCTGCTATTTTTGTTTCTTTGTGGGAACATTCTCTTCTGTCCCTGACTTCTGGCTGAAGGTTTCCCTCCCTCTCTTTCTGTCCATCTCTATGTATACCAGTTTGTTTGGATGATTGCATTTTCTCTCTCAATCGCTGCCAAATGTTGTAAATATTGGGACACTTGAAGACTAATCTGAGAGTGCTGACGTCAGCAAAGTGACATTGATGGCCATCTCTTGTTCTCTTTCTCTCCATCTCTCTCTTTCTCTATCTTTCTTGCTCGGCTGCCAAAAAAGCGGCCTCATGCCAGGGCTAGCTCTGACAGCCAATCAGAGAGGTTCCTTTAAGAGGACTGATGACACCATAGAGCACTCAGTGAGGTCACTCCCTCCTGCCTGGAGATCTAAGTTCTGCTAGCGCGTGCTCTGTGTCTGTGCAGGCAGTCATCTGGGATTTTGCACTATGAGTTTCTATGTTGTATTTATAATTCTGTCAGAAGTCATTTTGATTCATATTTTTGTAATTTTTTGCAAAGTGTTTTTTTCCCCTTCTGTTTTTGTTTCAGCAGTGTTTGTTTGGTGTGTGTGTGTGTGTGTGTGTGTGTGTGTGTGTGTTCTGAAGGACCAAATCATGATGCTGAAGGATATAGGCCGGTGTGCCGATGGCAGGTCATCTGGGAGTGGCTCTCTTTCTCTCTGTTTCTCTAAGATTCATCTTCAGTGTCTGCTCAATGATATTCTAATATATTTATATATTTGAAAATATATATATACTTTTAATTTCAAGATATTCAAGATATTTCAAGATATAATACTTTTATTATATTATTTAAAAAATGAAGACTGCGTTTTCAAAATATCAAATTTGTGTGTATGCGTGTGAGTGTTGTGAGTATATCTAGTTATCGGTTTAGATACCTAGATATAGCTCTGTATCCAGTTCTGAAGCAATGGATATAGAGCTATGATACGATGGCCAGACTTTGGTTAGGGGACTGCTGGGTTGTGTGTAGTGTGCGCTTGTGATGCCAGGGGGCGCCATTTGTGTGTGTGGAGCTCCACTGGTGAGCCTCAGTGGGCAAGCATGTTCTTTAGTGTTTACAGACTTGAAGCATTCATTACTGTCTCTCATCAAAGCGTCAGGTTTATTTTTTGTTAGCTTTTTTGTGCTCAATGTAAACCGTATTGTTTTCTTTCTGATATATATCTTTTTTATTTGAGTGACATGTCTTTACTTTATCAGCAGGTAGGATTTTTCATTCTGTTAATGTGCTCTCCAACTTTTTTCTTTTTAGTTTAAAAAATGTTGTCATGCAAGCTTTTGGCTTCTCTGTCTTATCTAAGCAGCCCACTCCAGTGGATATCCTCTCTCAGCAAAAGGCCTTCGATACGGCCTGAGCCCAGTGCTCCTCGACATCTCACCTTCAGAGGATTAAAAAACAAAAAATATAAATAACACCAGGAGAGCCCCAGGGAGAGGTTGCATCGATTTGTTTTTGTTTTTGTTTTGTTTTGTTTTTTTCTGGTTGTAGCCACTTTACTGTACAGTTTTCTGAAGCTTTCACATGGGTGTTTGTCTTAATCTGCCACCTACAATGTAGAAACTCTGTTGATAGACATTACTGTGCAATGAAAAAAATAAAGTAAATGTAAAACCAATGTATTCAAATTGCGGATCGTGGATGGCCTGCTCTTTCTCTGTGATTTCCCTGCTGGTTCAGCCGGGCATTGGTCTCACATGCTGTTGCTGAGGAATGTGGTTGGTGATCACGTGAGGTTTGACTCATTGAGATTTAGTCCGAGAAAAATGAAAAAGAGAGATGTTTGATTGCTTAATGGATATTAAAAAGGGGTTTTAACGTGTACTAAATTAACATTTGTTAACAAGATTTAAAGCTACTAAATGGTTAAAAGGCCAAATGTGTCTGTAATGATGAGCAGGTCCCTAAGTGTGGAACTTAAAGAGAGGCTCACAAAGTTTCCACAAATTTCGATAGAATAAAAGAGCTGTTCTTCTGACCTTGGATTGTTCAGGGAATGACACTAAAACAGCTTTGAGTTTGGCTCCCTACCAGCAAGAATAAAACAGCATGCAGAAATCTTGGTTTGGCACAGATTACATTTTACCCAACACATTACTTAGATGTCTCAGGTCTGTTATTTTCAAGTGAAGTAAAAAGAGTGTGTTTTATATCCAGAGAGAAAAATAGCTCTGTCTCGCTTGCATGAGTTGTGAATGGTCTTTTTTAAAGCAGATTTAAGATGCTATGATTATCGGGCTCCAAACTTAAGCACTGCATTGGCTGTTGCCTCCCTGGTCATGAGGTGAAGAGCCTATCTGCTGGCCTGGCACAAAGTCTGGTCTGCTGACACTAGCAGGGAATATTCAGACCACAAAAAATTAGAAAATTCTATGATTCAGACTGAAACTTCATTACCCTCCTAATTACAACTCCTCCAACAACAAAATTTGTATCTGTCAAGTCTAACAGAAAAAAAAAGGTTTTAGTGGAAATATGTTGCTAAATGTGGAGTTTATGTGGACTAAAAAACATGCTACTACTACTGGCTATAACTGTGTCTTACATTTGCCAGAAGAAATACACCAGTGATAGCTAGATGTACAAGCATGGAGCCACCAACAGATGGTGTTAGATGTTTACTTCTCTAAAGAATTCAGCCAGAGATATGTTTACCCATTTTACCCCTACTGGTTGTTAAATGTCTGTCAAAATTGTAATTGCCCCTCTAGACGTATCTGTGTCTGTTGGAAATAAAGTAGGCCGACGCTTTCAAGAGGCCCTTTACGGAGAAATCATAAAAATAGAAATTATAGGTTGTCATACTCAAAACCCTCTGTTTTATAATTGTAGTACATCAATAGAGAACATAATGCATCATATTTGTTGAAATCTGACGTTATCGTCCTTTTTCCTCAGAGGGGCGCTAAAGAGTGCCAAATACGCTATGAGTGAAACCAAAGCGGTGGTACAGAAACAGAAGAAACTTCATTTCGGTGATTAGCGTGGGACTCTGTCCACATGGGACGTAAACTAATACTTTTAGACGTGGTTTGTTTTTATTACTGTGAAAAGTGAGCAGCATTACAAGGACACTCTGTCACATCCACAGGCTCGCAATGCCGTTTAAGAGAATGCTGTCAAGAGCGCTTGCCACATGAACGAGTCAGTAGCCTAACAGAAGAAATGAACAACGGCAAGCTCCCTGTCACATCTCACTACGGAGATATGCCACCGTTCAATGCCGGCGCCGTCGTTTCCAGACTCCTCTTGGGCTGAAAGCAGAAATGGAAGGATTGGTGGGTAGACCTTTTATGTTTGCTTAATTTCGCATAAGACAAGCTGTTGAAACCACTTATCATTAACGAGATGATTTATTTTGCGAGCACAACGAATGGATAGTCACACGGGCTTCATCGACGAGAACAACAGAGGTACAATCAAGTCATGCGTACGGACGCCAGGCATCAAACAATGTGTCTCCACTATTTTGTGTAACTGTCTGGGAGCGCCGGCATGAGTTTTCGGCTGTGCTGGACCTTATTCTTGTGCAGACCAATGTTTTATAAGTCGCGTACAACTTGCACGTCCGTCTTTGATTTATGCGAGATGTTTGGTGTTCAGAATCTTTCAAGGTTCAGAGAGGCACCAGATTCCTGTTAAAAAACCTTACTGATACGTCACCTGGAGCACGCTCGCACCTCTTTGCAATAGTTTGGCAGGGAGCCGTAGGAATCAAATTGACTGCTGTATGCCGCGGCATCACCATTACTGCGAGTCGGAGAATGTAAACACACCTGAAACGAAGAGACTTTCCGCCGCTCCTAAGACATGACGAGTAACGGCCCCACTATCGTTTACGAGTGGCTGAAAGCTCTCCAACTCTGCCAGTATGTCGAATCCTTCGTGGATAATGGCTACGACGACCTTGAAGTTTGCAAACAGATTGGGGAGCCCGACTTGGACGCTATTGGTGTGTTCAATTCACACCACAGGAGAAAGGTGCTGAATGCTGTGGCGAGACTCAAAGAGGAAGACAAGAAAGTAGCCCCAGGGCATTACTTCACCTTGGAACCGGTGGTCACAATATCAAACCCGCACACAACATCCCTCAGAAATGAGGGCAACCATAAGGACACTAATGCATGGACAGATTCCACGTGGGAAAGCAATGGATTAAAACACAGGTTCAGCCCTGGTGACAACAATCTATTGCTTGGACACTGTCAAGAACCAGTGATCTACCCAAAGTTGAAGCTGAAAATCATGATAAGAGATAAACTTTTAAAAGACGGCATCGACCTTGGCTGTCTACCCTACTCTAAAGAGGTGTGTACACAAATTGCTCTACCATATAATAGGACCAATTTCCATAAAGCTTTGAAGAGAATCAGTTCTCCTGAGGAAGCTCTAACCAGCAGCCTGCATTTAATCATAAGTATTGGGTCACTTGGTTAGGAAGCTTTCTGGAAATCCATGGTTTAAAGGGTTGCTTATCAACCATAGTAATAAGTTAGCCATATCAGCACACAGTATGCCATGGGTATTCAGCAACTTAAACAGGACCCTCATTAGGTAGTTGGTTCTTTCCTGTACCTCTCCACATAAATCTGACTACATATAGTGCATGAATTATAAAGTAAGCGTTTACATACATGTCATTAATCTATGATTTAATCCAACATCCACCCAAACAGCATGACGTTTACTGGCATTAGCAGTCAGTTTGATCTCCAATATTCCAGACCTTTAGGTCTGCAGGGAAGTGGGGATGGGAGGTGTGGTTGTGTTTTTTTTGGGGGGTGCTCTTTATAAGATGCTTGAGATGTTATGTAGAGTTCTGCAGGATTCTGCAGTCTAAATCGAGGCCATTACTCATCCCTGCTCCCAGGGGGCCTACCACTCACCTTCGGCTCTGTGTCGATCAATAGCCTCAGACAGGCTGGGCTGGAGGACATTACCCCTCAGATTAACCTTAATGGACTGATTAAGAGGAAAGTAATGTCAATAAAGCCGCTGTTTAGTTAAGATCCTCCTCAGAAGCCCCAGGTGCAACTGCCAATCATTTCTTTGGTAACACTCAGTGGTTCAGGGAAGCAAACAGCTTTGATAGGGGTGTAATGAATACCCTGATGCTGAGTCAGCAGCTCTGGAAGTCTGGCTAGAGCAGTACGTCACGGAACATTTGGATTCCTGTTTTACTGTAGGTTTCCAGCCTGACTCGGTTGGGGGGAGAGAGGAGTCATCTTCAGCCAAAACAGCTCTTAAGCACCTTGATTAGAATGGATCACTGTCTGATGATGCTTTCAAGCACCATGCTCGCATCACTCGTCAGTAATGCAAAAATGCACAAGTTGAGACATGGCAGTGGTGAGGTAATTGTCCATGCCGGACAGTGCTTGATGTGGGTCTTTCTCGTGTACATGGTGAATAAGAGCTAGCTGTGTCCAGAAGATGCTCGGCTGATGCTGCCCACTATTTGAACATTTTACCCCAATTACGATTAATGAATGTTTTTTTAGCCTCATAGTACACAATTAACCTCTAAAAATCTCTCACATTTTCCTGGAAGAGAAATTCCTAGGGCCCCAGTTGAGTCTGTGCAGCATGCCTGACCAAAAATATGTATGCACATGGACATCATATGCTGACCTTTTTAACTAGTGGTTTATGAAACTGCTGCAGCTACAAAGGCTTACATAAAATACACCATAACTATGTAGAGCCTGATTTCCTTCCCCAATTTTTTCCTGATGTATTACTTGTTGCCTTTAACTTTAAATAAAGAGCAAGGTGAGGTTTTGCCACAGCTGAGGCTTTTGCTTTCTCCTCCATAGCCTCCATCAGTGGCATTAAAGTGGAACTAGAGGGAAAAGTGAATTTTCCCAGGCCTGGCTGGGTCCTCGAGCTGTCTCAGATGAGGGCGTTTTATTTTAAAGTGATCCTTCGTGCTCTGTTGGTTTGTATCCGTGTCTGGCAGCTGGAGGAGGAGGGGTGGCAGAGATTACTCTCATTAAAAAAGAATGAACAGGAATGAATAGGGACTTTTCCCTCCCCTCTGCCACTGTCATGCTGCTGTCAAACTCCCCTTCTCAACCCCCTCCACCCCGCCACCCCACCATTCCTACCCATCCACCCTTGCCCCCTGCCCCTCTTGTGACTGTCTCACTGTGCCTCCCAAAACCCTCGCATGCACATCGCTGCCAACACATGGTGACATGTGAATGATGCTTCATGCTCTCCTGCACCTGCTGGTCTCTGCCCTCTGCAGCATGTGGTCCCTCTTTGCCAGCAGCGCAAATGGTTTTGGGTTATTTTGTGGAGTTTTGTCTGTCCGTTGTTTGTCTAGCCAAGGATTTCGGCTGTTTTTATTTTTATTCTCTGGAAGCCAGAAGTCATTCGTTTGAACTGTGAAGTTTCAGGACACTTTTGATGGGACATGTTCAAATAGGCCAAAATAAATGTGCTTCTATAATGTGCTGTTGGCCAATTTACACAAGATTAATATCAGTGTCATCTTCAAACACTGATACCCCCCCTCTTTCTCACTCTCTCTCTCAACCTACCTTGCCATGTCCCGGGGGGCCCTCGGCTGTAAGTGCAACTACCAGTCTGTGGACACCTCAGATGCAGCAGCCCCAGAGCCTTGTGCTGTTTGGGTTGGGTCACCACACACACACACACACACACCAATCTGAACGTCTCACGGTGGCATATGGATGTGGGAATAGCGCAGCAGATTGCCAGGGTCAGATTGCCTGCGTGCCATTTCCTCTCGCTCTGCTTGTCAGTTTAAAGGGATTAGGCTGTTCATCTGCTGGCCTCATTATTCTGCTTGGACTGCGTGGTCACAAATGGTTCCGATCAGAGTGTGAGGCAGGCAGACAGACAGACGGGCAGGCCAGGGATTCGCAAGGCTGGTAGTGGAGCGCAGCCGTAGTGTCAGCCCTGCTCGACAGAGACCGACCCAGACAGCTTCGGTGCATGGGGAATCCCACTTACAGGATGATCTGGTTAGAGGCGCCATTTTTTGGACCATCAAACATGGGCATGTGTCTGTCTGGCTTGTCATGCTCAGAATGTCAGTCCGAGCGAGTGACCTTTCTAAGCAGTTGTCAAGTGTTCTTACCAGGGTGAGATTCCATCTGGCAGTACTGTAGAGACTGTTGGCAATGCTGTTTACATATCAGGGATTTAGAGATTCTGGTTTGAGCTGTCAGTAGAACCTGGTTGAAATGAATTCGGTTGATCACTATAAAGCACCGGTTTTGTTTAAGTCAATGAACTGTGTTAGTATATAAGCCTTGTCGAATATCATGACTATGGGTTACACACAGTCTAACATTCTACAAAACAGCCATATTTTTTCCTATAATCCTGTTACACAAGTCTCCAGTGAAGTACTGGGTCATTCTTTTGAGAAACTGTTCTTGGGTTCCTTAAGAGATTACACAGGATGGAAATCTCCTTAGCACTCTAGAACATCCATCTTCGGGTTCCGTGATGCTGTTCTTTGAATGTGCCGCAACAAGCCTTCTTATAGGCACCGGTGATGCAGTGACCGCATTCCTTTCTTTTGTAGCAAGAGAGGAGTTTCCAGTGTCCTGATGGTCTTGCTTTTACACACATACACTCACTCTCTCACACACACACACACACACACAGGATCTCTGTGCTCAGATTTTCCGTATAAAGCTCATAAAAGATTTAGGGTGCTAAGTACAGGGAAGCACTTTGTGACTCACCACTGACCTTATACAGCATCCCAACTTTGACAAACACGCTCAACACACACTTCGGTCCACAACACATACACACACACACACGCTCCCTCTGACACAGCGACCCTGTTCAACAGCATGCACTCATAATATGACACGTATCATGACACACTTCCCTTCTCTGTGGCCCGAGAGGGTCATGTCAAAGCACACACTCCTCTCACCTCAGAGGAGATTTTGGGAATACACACTCCTTCATCTACCTCATCTCCACCAAGCCTCTTCCTGACACATGAACAAGTTTTTGAAATGTTATTTGTCTCTGTTGCCTGTTTGTCTCTGTCATGTGCCTTTGTAAGGCCTTGAGGCAACATAGTTTGACCTTACAGTTTTCTATGCTTCCTGTGTCATGCTGAATGAATGCACTTTTCTGCCAGTCACTGGCATTTGTGCCTTGGGGGGGTGGTTGGGGGTACGGCATAGAGCTGCTGGTGTAGCATTGTTTGACACTAGCCGCGCCCCAACAGGATGCGTTTTCTGAACAGAGATGACAGTCGCAGGGTTCTGGTATCCCATGGTGCACCACTGCAATGCTGAGAGCTCTGTGTGTGTGAGATGTGGGGACGTGCTGTGATTTGGGATCACCAAACAAGCTTGTCACATAACTACAGATTATAACTCCACGTCTGAGAGTGCAAATGGATGCTATATTTAAGCATTAAAGTTTTGGAAAAGGTTGAATAATTCTTGTCTGTTGAATGTTAGCTTTTTCAATTAAGCTGCAAAAGAAGACAATGTTCTTGCTCTGTGGCTAAAAATAAAACAGAGGCCATTTGCACATTGTGTCATTCAGAGGATAACATGCAAGACAAGGCCTTTAGGGACTTCCTGTGGGATGTCTTAGATGAGATTTAAAGAAAAGAACAAAACTCTAGATCCAAATCAGCCAAGGATTACACTGTTTTGTTTTTGTTTGTTATTTGCCTTTTGGCAGACTCTGGTGTTGCCAGATGTCCGAACTTGTAATTACAAGGCCCATCCAACAAACACTGACAGAAGTAAACAGCCAAACAAATGTGCACACACACACACACACACAAAAATGCTTTCTCTGGTCAGTTATGGTCAGTCCTCATCCTGTATGACTGTTTATCTCTGTGTGTTTTGGAATCAGAGGCAGCCACAGATGGCCGTGGCCACACCACCGCAAGTAAGCCTGGGGACCGCCACGTTACGTCCACCTCATTTCATTCACAGGAAACACTTGACCTGAGGGCTAGCCAACACAGCTGTGTCACACGCTCCCTCTAAAACACTGTCATGTCATGTCAGCTTTGTGGTGCATTGTAATGGCCAAACATCCAAACCGCAAAACCATGCCCTCTTAAACTCACACACACACACGCACCACACACACACATTCTCACATTCATGCAAACACACACACAGATACTCAAGCTTGACTCAATCCAAACATACTAAATCATTTGAGACGAGTGCCTTTGTATCTTAGAAGAGGCATTGGCCACAGCACTGTTTAGTCCTACAGATGAGTTCATATATCAATATAAGATTATCTATCTGTGTGAGTCATTGTGATGTGGCAGCCTGCTGTCTGTGTGTTGTGTGGCTCATTGTGCCTCTCCTGCAGGAGTATATTAGCTGCCTCATCTCACACACCTGATGATCTGCCTGATCAGCTGCTTCTGTTCCCCTGTGGCATATGGCAAAAAGAATATCACTGGGAAATTTAGATTGTAGATGTAAAATTTGTGTCCCACATACACAGTTCACATGTGTTTAAGTGTATATTGTGAGCAGAGACCCTCAGCTATGAGGACCTATGGGAGGGCCACTCCGGGGTTGTTGTTTGTTTTTCTGTTGTATTGTTTGTATCCTTTTTCCCGGTTACTGATGGTGGAGGTGAGTTGTTTTTTGACCCTTTGTAAAAAAAACATTTGGTATGCTAAAGTGAAGCTCTGTGACCTCTTCCTGCACTAAATGATAGAGCAGATCAGCTGTGCTGTTTGTGTGTGTGCGTACATGTGTGTGGTCTTGGCACTAAATGCATTGTTCTGATTTGGTTTGGTTTCCTGGACTTTGCTGACAGAACTCTGTGGCCCCTCGATGGAATGGTCAGCGCAGTCAGAAAGTCCCATTCGCCCGCTCGGATCAGGCTTTTGAAGCGGTGCCATGGACAGAGAGCATACCGTCTCTGGGATTAGAGGGATCAGATGAGATTACCTCTCCCAATCAGTATTATTTCACACAAGCGCCGGGGCTCGGGTGGAAAATGCAACCGACCTCTCGCACCCAATTTTTTTTTACCCTGCTAGCCTGCCGTCATTTAAGTACCTTAAAGCCTGTGAGCCGTAGAAGTAATAGCAGTAGTAGCAGCAGTAGTGGTAGCAGTAGTGTGTGAAGAGAACCCTCTAAGGAGGAGAAGGGGTGATCTCGCCTGAGTGTCCTCCGATCCTCCGTGCTCCCGTAAGCAGCTGGGCCACCCCCTCTCAGCCCTGGGCTGGTTAGTCTGTTTGAGGGACATGGTTAACTGTAAATGTTCGCATGGAAAACTTTACACACGCAATTACCATCAGGGACTGTGTGATAAGCAAGAACACTGTTTCTCTTTCTCTTTTGGGGACAGAGAGAGAGGGGGGGGTTGAGCGTGTTTGTGGGAGGCTTTTGACACCCCATCTCAGTTCTTGTACCCTGCGGGTGAGTAGGCACAGACCTCTCTAGCTAGGCTTGCGAACAAGATCTTGGTGAAGCGTCATCCCTCAGGCCTCACCATGGGGTCGTGTGAAAGCTGCAGTTGTTTATGAGACTGGAAGAAGAGCTTGCAGTCACAAGCTGCAAGTGTCCGAGTGGTGAACTCTCTAGTTTTGTTCAAGAGCAGAAAATCTGTGTGATCCTATCATGCCTTGTCTTTCTGAGTCACTCTTTTCTGACTGTGTTGATTTTGCTTCTTGTGAGTACAACTGAAGCAAGCATGACTCCATTGAGGTGGGGGGAGCATATCCCAGCATATCCCTGTTAATGCTAATCTGTTGTTTTTCTTACTCTGTCTTAGAACAAAGATTTTCACTCTCTACTTTGATGTTGTGTGAATTTTATGTAGGTAAGTAGGTAAGTTAAGGGGATTATGAGTCTAATGCTTTGTGTTGGCACAGATGCCCCAACTTAAATTTGATTCAAATAATGTTTTGATTCTGATTGCGTATCAAAGAAAAAAAGGTGATTTACTCTATAGGAGCTTTGCATATTTGGAGATAGGCTATTGTATGTTTAAAAGATTTACTATAGGGCCATCTATATCCTCAGGCCCATAGTATTGTTGTCATCTGCCACTTTTATTTTTTTAAAGCCTCCTGCACGCTGTAGCCCCAGAACCCAAGATCGGAAATGAGCTTTTAATTGATGCTGTAATTTTCCATTAGGTAGACAACTGTCATTGGGCCTGGAGGCTAGGGTGCTTTTGGCAAGAGCGGTGTTGGTCTGATGGAGGCTTTGGATGGGTTGTTAATAGGCTATGCCATACCCTGCCAGGCGAGGGGGTGGGGGGGTGGGTGAAATCAATGCAGTAAGTGGGACTAGAGCTGGCTATCAGCATGGGCATAAGGAGGGAAAAGTGCCATTTTACTGCCCTGCCCGGCTGATTGCATGCTCTGGAGCACAATCAATGTTGGTTATGGGGTTGCTTCCCGCTGCCTCTTCAGTAGGCTGCGCATGGCATGGGTGAGGCTGGGGGGAGATGAGATGAGAGGATGAAGGTGAGCCGGACTGGCCTGGTCTGTTGCTGAGCTCCACAGATTATTGGCTGCACAAATGGCAAATGTTGTTTAGAGGAAGGGAGAGTGACTAATGCACTGAAAGCAAAAACATTCCTCCCACCTAATCCTTGTGTTTCCATGAAATGACAAGCCGCTGTGTTCTCACACAACCACAAAGCTATCAAAATACCTAAATAGTTGATGGATTGTAGCATGATTGTAGCATCATTGTGAATATTGTAATTTGATACATTCTAAATACAGAAGCCTGAGTGAGCGAAATTGTTGAAATACTTTTGTTTCAAGTAGTAATATAGAATCTATAAAATTAATGTAATGTAATTGTATATTGTAATGCAGTATACTACTGTGAAGGTGGCATCCTTTGTAGTCCACCAGGAATTGTAGTGTCTTTAGGTTTAGAGTCTTGATGCTGTTGTTCTCCCGACACGGCAGAAGAACAGCAGCTACCGCAGGTTTTTATGTTTGGATCTGAAAGGCCACAAGCTCAAGAGTTAGAGGTCAGAGTGGAAGGCAATGGACTCTTTCTGAGATTATTCTAGACAGGTGGCTCTGCTATAAAGACAAACACATACACATAGCCACTGAAAAAACAGATCCACTTTTCATGAACTGTTTGCAAGCCTGTAGCTAAATAAAGGTTCCACTGTACCAAGCAACTGTTTATGTAAACTGAGTGTTTCTAAGTTTGAATGCATATGTCTGGTTTGCCTTATGCTAAGTGGATAATCATTGTTGTGACTGCTGGCAGAGTCTGGTAAGCTAGCACGACGCTAATGCTGTCTTAGGGCTTGCTTAAAGCTCCTTTCCCTGTTGCTGTGGGTTTTCAGAGATACTGAAATCACTTTTAGATTGTTTTATTGTGAAATTACTGTACAGTTTTTTATAGTTAACTATTGCCACAGTTGATTCTCAGTTAAATTCCCTGTCTCTGTTAGTAATCAACAGATTTTACCTGACACTAGGAATTAATCACCCAATAACCTCTTTCTTAGCCTGTAAATGGCAGTCTTGTGGCAAATTGATCTTTGTGTAATGAAATCACAACTCAAGAGCAGTTCACCCCCTCATGACAGTAGAAAGTAATGGCATTTCTGCTGTCTTTTTTCAGGAGGCGGAATTCTCAAGAAGATATAAATTTAAGTTAAATGATTTTGAAATTGAATTTCTTTTTGTGTGTGGTGGGGAGGCTGTCATTCTTGTGTAGGTAATCTTATAACCATTATCCCCAGTTCAATATGTAAGGGATAATGTACTGTCTGATGGTCATTATATAGTAAAATATTTCCAGACAGGTTGGTCTTGATTTGTCCTGAAGGGAAATATTTTACTATAATGGCCGGTGGACAATACTTTATTCCGCTTATTATATGGCTGCTTGCCAAAACCGTTTTGCGGCTTCTGTGGATAAACAAATAGTTCGCAACGCAACTTGAAACAATCTTTAGAATGCAGTTTATCTTCTTTCACTTTCAATTAAGTTCCATTGTGATAAGTGAATGATCTCTACTCATGGAATTATATGCAGATGTGAATCTGAAGCAGAAAACCCACTGCCATTGACATTGGTCATTATACTTTATACAGCATTAATTATACAGAAATAACTGACCTCCGAACATTGACAAGGCCCATTCAAAGGGAATGGAACCTCCTGCAGCATTCTGGAGAGCTTTATAGATATGTTCCTCTGAAGGATTGGTGCAGAGTGATTGAAAGGGAGAAAAGGCGGAGAGAATGAGAGACAGAGATGGATGTGAGAAGGAGGGACCGGGAGGCCAGAGGTGTGAAAAGCTTCTAATTATCCCTCTCCACCACTGATGGGTCTTTCCATCACGCCTCCACCACTGGACCTCCTCTGCTGGCTCTGGCTAAGTGTTAACTGCCCAGGGTTGCAACCTCCATCAGTCAGAGATCCATCAGTCATAAACCACACGTTCCCAGCAGCCCCTACAGCTATGCCAAATGCCTTTATTGCTTACATTTTCCCTTTCTTTTGTACGATGTGACCCAGGGTGGTCTGTCTGTTTGCTTTATCGCACTCAAACCCTTTGGGAGACACAGACACAGTCAGAGAGACTAATGAGCCATGGCTATAGTGCTTCAACTCACTGAGTGCTCATTAGTTCTCCCCAAGCTAATACAAATAGCCTAGCTCGCTCATCTGTTGTAAAGTTTATACCACATTTCCAAAAGCTTGTCCATAAAGATTGTAAGGATTATCTGATATTGGTTTCCACTCTCTCCGCATTAAGTCTTACAGTAGATGACATTTGTTACTGGTTTTCAGCATCACATCCACAGGGATCCATAATGCTGTATAATCCATATTATTAATTCATATCAGACGAGTAGTTGCGTAAGGGCAACTTTTTTAGTCTGATTCATTTGTTAGTAAAGGGACAGTTTTTCTACACCACTGATGTCCTGTTGGCATTTGTGTTGTTGCTTTCTTTTTTCACACAAAAATGCCTTCGTCATTTGTTCTCTAAAACTCTAAAGTAATCCAAAGTTCAAAATCCTCCAGAAAGACACTTGCCATGGCAACTTATTTACGACTGCTAATGCTGCTGCTTTGACCCTCCCTCACCAAGCCCCAAATGCTCCTTCTGGTTTTAGGCATTCTGACTTGTCATAGTCACAGAGCCATCTGCTCGAACTGGTCTGGCCCAAACTTGATTCAGTAGCCTTTTACTAATGCTAGCTCGTTCCAATGCATTCTGCTGAAAAACATTGGATTATGGCAGCATGGTTGGCTGTGGGCTAAGTGTTTTTTCCTAGGTTTACTATGAGTCCTAAAATAGTCTGTGTTATCTTCTCAGGCTTTAGAGGTATGCTTTCTGAGCATTAAGCCATTTGTAACCCTGGGTCTGTCGCGCTAAAAGCACTTACCATGCTGCTGCATGGACTCGCTGGACTGTCTTGATCTATGCACACTGTTGAGTCACACTATTATATGACAAGGTTAATCTTTAGTCAATAGTCACCTCCCTGTCGGATTCCAGATCAGTTATTAAAAAAGTGGAGTAAGTGAGCTGTCTTGTGCTTCAGTTGTGTTGTTGGTCACAAAATTGTTCAGCTTTGATGCTCTTGGCTTTGCAGGCTAAAAGCAAGTGAAGCACAGGGGAAGAAATCCCAGTGTGGTAAGAACGCAAGCTGGCTGAGCCCACTCATTTTTGTTTATGTATCAGGGGCTATTCTTATCACTATGTCTCTCTCTCCACCCCCACCCCACCCCCCCACCCCCCCACCCCACACACACACACACACACACAAAAACAGTTGTCCCTTTGCCTGTTCACTGACCCGGAAGAACATAAGGTACAGTGACAGTAGTCCAAATTGTGTCATAGGCGTTGTTGTTGTTGTTGCTATGCTGTTGCAGTGTGAAAATAGAGCACCAAATTTGTGTACATTCCTGAAGGGGAAAACCGAATACTGGGAGTGGCTTTTATTATGACATCCATTCATCCGTCTTTATTCAAGTCTGCAGCTTGATCTTTGTTTTATTCTGGTTGAATTACTCTACCGATGGCTGCGCTGTCATATTTACGGCTTCATTGAGAGTGTAATATTACCTAATCCCTGCGTTTTCATATTTATGTTTAAGCCCCTTAATCCCTTTCACTGTTGTGGCCAGGCGATTTCTCCTGCCTTCTTTAGTGCTGTGACGGTCGCAGGCATAGCATCCCACTCTGGGACTGCCAATGGGTCCACAGCCCAAAGGAATCTTATCTACACAAGCCAGAGTGTGTCTGATACCCTCTGTAGTCCCAGAGGAGCTGACCTACTAAATGCACTCTAATCATTCGAAAATCAGCCGGAACCATTTTGGACCCGTTGTTGCACTGTTTGTCGGTTCACAACAACACGCCAGAATCTGATTCTCGGACTCTCATTCCGCTCTGGTTGGCATGATGATGCTTGGTGTTTGAATTGGGTGTTTTTACACAATATTTTTATCCTGCTTTTAATCAAAGATGACAAGCCACCAGGCGAGCTCTAGGAGACTTGCAGACGAATTTCCATGTAAACGCTGGGCTTTGTCACAGCAGAGATGTGAATGAGAAACATCCTGTCAGAAGAGCTCCCTGGTGCTCGGGCCCCTGCCAGAGCAGCAGAAACAATGAGACAGGCTTCCCTCAGCGACACACACACAC